>JAOPTO010001163.1:0-114772 GCA_033822845.1 Tetrapedia diversipes
GTTTGCCGATGGTGAAAAGAAGTTAAGCAGGAGGGGGAGGAGCGCCGGAAGTCGAGAAAAACAGAGGTGTAACGAAGCGTGGAAAGTACACGTCTGTATCTGCATATTTATACGCGTGTTTCTACCATTGCTGACAAGTTTCTCGTTTTCATGCACGTATCTCTTCATAAGCGAGGGCTTCCGGGCGAGAGGGTTGCGAAAAGGCTTCGCTTCGTAAACGTGTCTCGGTCGTGCGGCTAATAACGAGGCCGAACTTGCAACATCATTGTGACCTTGCATGGGTGACACTGTGCGATTCCACAAATTTATGTATACGTACCCTACCGGCTAAAAGTTTGGAATCACTCGCAGAATTCTCTCGTGACAATTTATTGTTCGTTTGAAATTAATGTTGCTAATTTTTACAGCAGCTTCCTTTATCCCGAGACGTCACCATTATAAACTCCTTTGCTTCTAAACTCAAATGTTTCTTAAAACCTCTGGGTGATTCCAAACTGTTGGCCGGTAGCGTATACAGTTGTTTATTCATATTTAAGGAGAACCAAGGCATTGTAATGGAATTATGTTTCAGTAACACGGCTATCTAATTAAATATCTATTGTATTCACTGCAAACATACTATAATTAATCGCATAATCCAGGTATCTGTCACAATTTTTATACAAAGCATTGCAAACGCGTGATGTTAAAATCGTAAGTGCATCAACGATTTAACCGTCCAATTAAAGAGCACCTCTGACATTTTAGACGAAACATCCACCTATTCATCGTAATTAATTCGTAGTGCGGCTAAGCATCGCAATTTGAACACGTGTTAACGCTAAAATTATACCTGGCCAACCCGACTACCTACCTAAGAACCACCTTCGGTACCGAACGTCGCGCAAGAGATTAGCATAATTATCCTACGGGGGCCTAATTCTACGGCCTACGCGCAGAAACTCTGCAAACGTTGTTTGCCTATCGTTTCTAGCACGGGGGCCACGCCCACGGACGGGGTCTACAGCTGTAGCGGTTCCTGTCGTCGCGACGCGGTACCGCGCGGAAAATAAGATGTTCGCGAAACGGCCGGTGTCTTGGCCGATTCGATCCGCTCGAGCGGCTATTATCGTTTGTCGACTCGCGTTTCTTGACGTTGATTACGGTGCCGGCGACTTAATGCGGCTGTCTGTCGCGTTTAAGCGACCGTTGAAAATGCAAGCGACACTACGCACGGCTGCGTTCGGTTGCGGCCCGTGGAGCCTGGCCAACAATGAGATAGTGGCTCGTTTGATCCGAGCCGGCCGCGAACGAGTTCGATTTATGACGATCTCGAGATGCGACCTTGAGAGGAGGCGATTAAGCGGTAAGAAATGAAGACCTTGGGCATTGTGGATGGATGTAAACGAGCCGGTGATTATGAGCGATTTAATGTAGATCAAAAATTTATTCTAAAATGCATACTTCCATTTTTTGCGATCCGATTTATTTCCACGCGATTCGATTGATCAAATAGCTTCCTTCAAATGTTTGACACAGACCAGTTAACACTTTGACTGCCACATTGGTCATATATGACCGGCTATGGTTTCTTCTGTGACTCCAGGGTGGTCATTGATGACCGGAGTGCTTCAACTACTTACAATTGTAAGAGTTGAATAAAAATTGACACTTAGTGTATTTTGAACATTACCGTTAATTAGAGGATACTTTGAACTGCAAAGTGCCGCATTGAACGATTAAAAATTGTTATTAGAATATCGAGAATAAAAGATTAATTGCTATGAAATATTGCATCTAGTGGTGCACTCTCGTGGCGTCCTATTGTGCAAAAAAACAAAGACCAGAGAAACCGTAAAAAGATTCATCAGTGATTCAATTAAAAGAGAATCGAATTCCGCAATAAGTGTAATGTGTATCGTTGGTGCATCCTTCACAAAAATGCAAAAATATTCCCGTAAAACGTGAGAAACGAAATGAGAAACACTGTAAACGCTCCTGCCGATGCTTATTAGGTACTAATAAGCGTCAGCTCATTGACGAACGGTCCGCGTGCAAAAGAAGGAACGAGCATAATCCAGACCATCTTATACTTTTCGCTAAACGATTTCCTTAAAACGCTCGCAAATTACCCACATTCCTCCGTATAATTCGATACATCGACCACGCTACTTTGTAGCCGAGCAAACTGGCCCCGCGCTACAACGGGCGTTAATTGCGACACCAAACGAAGGGGGCGACGTTCGCGGGGATGCGGCTCGTAGCAGAAAATATAATTAACCCGAGGCGGACGTTACCCGTTACCGTTGGCCGATCAGTTAAACGCGAGAGACGGCCGCATTAAGCGGCAACGGGCAGCTCGTGATCAGAGAGGGAGTTTGGAGGGGGAGGGGGGAGCACGAAACGCAAATCGACGAGCGATGATAATCGCGCGAATAAGACGTCGGATGCTGGCCGGCCGTCCGCGTTTCGTCTCCCCCTTAAATGGCCCCCCGAGAACGCCGCAGGAGAGAGGAGACCATGAGGATCGGTCCAGCGCGGAACCAGCCGAAAGGGTTCGGACGAGGAACGGTGTGTGACAGCGTGTAATCTCGCCTCAGCTTCGAGCCTCGCCGAAATAACAGGTTCCTCTTTCCCGCGTTCAACGCGATCCTCCTCGCTTTCTTTTTCCGTTCCTTTCTCTCTCTCTCCCTCTCTGCTTCTCCTTTTATCGCCCCCTCTTCCTATATGTGGCTTTTCCTTTTTCCTTCTTCTGTTAATCTCATGTATATCTCTTTCTACGTTTTCATATTTTTTTCTGCTTGTCTTTCCCTCTGTTCAAGTTTCTTGTTTCTATTCTTTTCTTTCTAATTTACTCCATTTTTCTCGTTTGCTTGATCCTCGTTGCTCTCTTTTTTCTTCTTTCCTGTTTTTTTTTCTTTTCTTCTGTTCTACCTTCCTGCTCTTGCTACTAGGAGGGGTCAACCGACGACCTTTCTCGCAAATGAAGACCGACCTATCCCTTCCACACTTCAATCTTCATTTTCCTTTCTAACTACACCCGTTTCTTACTCTCTCTCTCCTTCCCCCCTCCTTTCATCACTCTTTCTTTCACACTCTCTCTCTCTCTCTCTCTCTCAAAATTATCAGTACTGCACATAGTAATCATCCAGAAACCTATTTGCAACTCTCTCTCCCTCTCTTTCTTTCTCCTTGTTTCATGTTGTTCTCGAAAATTTCGTCGTAATTCCAGCTCGCCAGATTCCCTCTGTCTTCCTCTTCCCTCGCTTCGTTTACCATACAAAGTTACGATTCCGCGTGGCGAGCATTATTAAACCAGCGATGTCGTTGTCGATGCACAAGCCCGTGATCATCGTTCGGGCGGCGAACCGAGAACCGGATTCTTAATGCTCGCCTCCTGCACGGAGTTCGCGCTCTTTCAGCGGACTTTAACGACACGATCGCGCCGCGATACCGGCCGCAATAACGAGTTTATAAAAGTGCGCCGTCGCTCGTAACACTCGTGATTCCGAACGGCGGATCTCGCGTTCGCGACACGGTATCTGCTGCGATTCCAGCCTGATCGAAAAGAAACTCGGCCGTCGGCGCGCACAATGTTACGGCGCGCGGCGATAATGGCCCCCGGTAGGTTCGCTAAAGTGAAAACAAGAAAATTATGCTTCCTTTTGCGTTCGCAAATTATACGTATACCGGTTATCTCATCTAAAATGGACTACCTAATTATCTTTCGCGTTATATATTTATATGAACGCTTAAAGCTTGGAAAATGCAATTATTTAACAAAAGCTCCCAACAAACTCGCCCTTTATCGTTATCTAAATATCTTAAGTACGGAAGTTAATCGAGTACATTATTTTATACGATGATGTTATACAGATAGGACGTAACTAAAAATTCAACTGAGAATGCAGCTGAATCTTTCAAGTCATCGAAAATACTCATTGGTTTGAACGTTACATACATCTAACCTCGAGGTTATATAAACAATACCCCTTTCGCACGTGCAGACCCGGTGGAACAAATTACAATCGCGACGCCTGAGATATCAGCACACAAACCCTAAGAACGAGTCCAGTGACGACATTCGTGTGCTTTATCGTCGTGTCATCGCTCGCCGCCATTACCGCGACACTATTCCTGTGCACGGTGTCGCAAGTGATGGCATAATGTTCGCGCCGGGAAATACTAGGCCCGGCTATACATCAACGTCGCGGAACACCGTCTGCACCGATACCGTTTCCACCCCAACACACGATAGATTCGTCGAGCAGAAATCTTGATCGAGACTCGGGTAGACCACAGACGTCCACGCTGTTGGTGTGTCATATTTCAAAGATTAATTTTTGAACGAACCGCGAACGACGTCTGTTAGGGATCGATAATTATTTGTATCTGATGAAATATTAAAGCAAAATGAGCCAATGGCAAACTTATCAAGGAAGGGGCACCAATGCAAGCTGGGACAATTCGTTACTTTAGAAATTAAGATAAACTACTGCGATCGGTAACAATTTTGGACATACCTTTTTTTTCCTTATCATATTTTTACGAGTACTACCCATTAGTGTACATTTATAGAGTATACAATTTCTGAACGGAGGATATTACATATAAGAACATTACGTATAATATAAACTAAGGAAGTAGAATGACAGTTATACACACTAATGTACTATTTATATTACCGTCCTACGAACGGAAGAAAACAAAAATGACGTTTCGCTCGACTAAGTATCAGTTTCGATCACGGGACCGAAAGTTTTATCCAGTTGGTGGCAGTTTGCTCGGTAGTAGCTTTCGGTCAGTCGTGACGTCAATCGGAAGTGGACACGATTTTCTGGGCCCCGCCCCCGCACCTTCCGTTATCTTCTGGCATCGCGGTGCAACGTGTCCCCCTTCCCCCTCTCACTCCGTGTTCACGACGACGACGACGACGACGACGATGATATCGCGGCACGCCGATCCGCATGAATACCGAGGAATCAATCACCGTGCCGATCGTCGGGCCCGATACCGGCGCGGGGCCCGGTGCGCGCGATCTAGATTTGCATCGGTGGGCCACGTCATTGAAATCATAATAATAACGCCGATCCATTATTGCGTGCCCGCAGTTGGAGTACGGGTACGCGATACAGATGTCGTTTCATGGTCGGCTTCCAGCGGCTGCTCCTCGCGGTAATTGATCCATCTCTGACCGCGGTCGACCGATTATCGGCCGCTGCCAGCTGATCGCCACGGGATCCTCGGGAAGGAATTCGCGGGAGAACAATGGCGGTCTCCGGGCAAAGTGAGAGAGTCTGATACCTGAATGTCGATGGATGCGATGGAGGCGGGTTTTAAGATTGACCTGTTAACTCGCTTCCTTTCGAACGGTATCTTTCAGAGTTACGATATTTTAATCGTAGCTTTCGGAAACGATATATGTACATGTAGATCTCTTTCGTTCCTACCTTTACAGCAACTACGCGAATTGGAGATAGCTATTATACTTATCGTGTTAAAATTCTATAACAATAAAACTGTCTATAGCCAATTCGTATCCGATATATATTCAATCGTATTTACCCAAATCTATTTTCCCCTCAGTTCTGCAATTTCAAATTCTTCTTGGTGTACACCTATTCCTTAATATATGAATATTAGAAATAGATATACAAGAAATGTCCGTAAATCTAGTGTTAACCAATTAAATAGTATTCTGTCCGAGTGTACCCAAGGTTTTTCACTGACGAATAACATCGTCATTAAAGCAATTAACAACGGCTCGCGCAGGATTAAGTTCAGTAGCGTCGAACAAGAGTTTCCAATTCAAGACATCGAGCTAAAGGAACTCGTGTCCCGGCGAGCCTAACTAGACAGGACGTGGACAAATTCAGATTGATCGGCGATCTGGACGTGGTCAGAGGGCCACGACGTCGATAGAAATTTTGTCCGATAATGAACTCGGGTAGAACACCCGGCACGAAATGCCTGCGTGGCCCCGTGCAATCTGAAAAAGGTGACGCGTGGACCGGTTCGGGGCTACATTCCCCTGCTTGACAGAAGTGCCGAATCATTTCGAAGCTGTTCCACTGTCAACGTTGGAACACAGAATTCTTATCGACGGGTGGTTCGGCGCTGCTACTCCATCCCCTGACGATACTCCGATATCTTACGCTCAATTAAGCGATCATTGTGATCCCTAAAGGAGCCGATTCTTCGGGGTTCTAAGATGACGGCTGGGAAACGTCGAAGTACCCCGTGGACTCGAGCCTCGCTATGAAAAAGGGGTAACGAGTCTGTGATTTAAAAAAACATTCAACCTCGAGCGACCGTGGAAGAAATTCTATTTATTTTAGTTATTTACTCCGTTTGTCGGGGACGCGAAGTGAAAGTTGTTGGAATGTACGTCATTAATAGATTAATCGTGACATTTGTTAATTATAATATGTATTCACTTTAGTCACGTGGTCGTCTAAGTGTATTTACTTCAGCATTGTCCTGTTGCCGAACTCACTTCTCCTTCCGACCACGTGACGTGTACGGTGTAAAGTTAATTATAATAAATATAGTACAAAAAGGAATAGAATAAAATTCCTAACAAAAGTACTGCAATTTTTAACAGCGACAACAGCGAAGCTTAGCTGTAGTTTATTATAATTTGATATGAAGAGTCAATGTAGATGGAAAAATTGAAGTCAATAATACTAGAACAACACGAAAAGGGTTAAAATATGTTCTCACGCGACGCATTCCTTCTCGATAAACAAGGTTTACAGAAATATATTTGATTATGTGGAAGCTTCCTCGAATCGTGGAAAACGCAGTGAATTAGTCAAGATATCATTCGAAAGGTTCGATTCAAGCGTTTCTTCCTTAAACTCGTAGACACATTAGTTGCCTGTCTTACGAGACACCCCTTTGGGCATCCGTATCGTCGAACATTAGTTTGACAGCTGGGTGGTGGTTCTTAATTCCTAGGACGGTGGCGAATCTGAATAAGCTGCGTCTATGGTGCCGTATGGTAATCGCCATTCGGATTCCTCACCGCGGGTCGCTGGATCATTGCGTTTCCTAGCAATAAATTTCGTAGCCGAAGCTCCGCGTGATGCGTACAAGCTACCACCATACTGCGCACTTTGTATCCCCTAATCTATGAAGCCACCGTGAAAAATTCGAATGGAATCCCGACGAAATTTCCCATGAGCCGACTAATCGCTTCCGCGAGGCGCCGGAATCCCCGATAAATCATCGATCTATGTGAAAAATTTTTCACGCAGGTAAAGAAAATGTTCATTTTTGCACGAGGTATTTGAATCGTGGTTGCCGAACGAGTCGTTGAAGTCATGTATTCCTTCTGGATATCAGAGAAACAGAGAGAGAGAGAGTACTTAGCCTTTTAAGTACTATAGACGCATATATGCGTCTGACAGAAGTTGCTGATAGAGACTATGGACGCATATATGCGTTTGTCAGTTTTTGTTTTCTTCGCTTTATGACCTTTTCTATGGCCACACATTTCAGTGTTAACCTTTTAGTTTTGACGAAAGTTATTCGTAGGGATCATGACCGAAAATATGCGTTTGCCAATTTTTTCGATCTTTTGCTTACTGCAACGCAATTGTCACCATACGAGTAACAATACTCCGTCTTCAGTGATAGCGCGTCGTCCCTTCGAAGCATTTAGGCCAAGAGTATTCAGCGCTCAAAGGGTTAAAAGGGGGATCTGAGAGGCTAACAGCCGGCAATCTCTGATTTTCTCCCTAGCTCGTGCAGATGATACGGTCAAAGCAAGGCAATCAGCCACCGACCTTACGCGTTCGTTCCAGTGGTCCGTGGACTGGACATCAGCGTCCCGTCGTCTGGCTCTCTCGTCATTCCGGGACGGAGCACGAGGATCATGAGGTATAATCACAGGAGGGGTCGCTGGGCATTACAAACAGCGGCGCGTCACGCGAGAGCCGCTCGTGTTAGCGCGCGTTCAGGCCTGGGTCCGTAGGATCGAGCAATTGAAGGAATGCTGGAAGCCTGGAAGACGAACAGAGCGACGCGAAATCGGTTGCAGATGATGATGAATGTAACGAAGTAAAGGGAACCGTAGGGTGGGACCAAGAACGATGAAAATGACGCGGTAGTAATAAAGGTAGTGGAACCTGTCCACTGTAAAGCCATGGAGAACGAGAATTAGATTGAAATAAGTACAGTCGATTACAAAAGTGTTCGAACAGAGAGAGTATAGAAAGAATACAAATTCAATTTGTAATGAAAAACGCTATTCTAACCATAATAAGTAGAGAAAAGTGTAAGATCGTAAATAAATTAACCCCTTGACATTCAAATAAAATAGAATTTGACGCGTCAGAAAAATACTACTTAATTTGTCTCAACCGAACAGTTACGCGCAAGCTTGAAAAGACAAAACATTTTATTTTGAAATTTGTTCTGAAAGGGGGAAGTGGGGAGCATCTTGAATATTCTAAACAAAACAGAATCGACGCACAAATGAAGCAACTAAGTAATCTAATTATATACTGCACGGCGTTCGCTGAATACAGCTTCTGACGAGTCAGACTAGTCAAAGTCTACGCAGTGGCACATGAAATGAATGACGATCCTAACTCGTCATTGTACGTCATGGGGTTAACGGGGTTAATTGTATTATTGGGATCGGAGTTTTTCCATGACCAATCGTGTGTCCACCTCGAACACCTATTTCCCTGAGCCCTGGCTCGAAGACGGACGACGGTGACAAGAGAAACCGCAGCTTCCACGAGAGGATCCGGGCTGTCCGTGTTTCGCGGCGAACGGACGTATAATATCGGCGCGGGGGAGAAAGAGAAAGGGAGCCGGTGAAAGAGGCAGAGGGGAAAGAGATAGAGCAGTCTCTTTCCTGGCGGTGGTTGGAAGTAGTAGAGGGTGGGGGCAAGGTGGATCGCGGATTGAGTCATTATGCTTGCTCGGAGGAGACCACAGGCCTTGATGCGGGAACGGCTGCCATCGGCTCGTGAAAGGAAACCGACCGGATGATTCAACGTATACAGACGGACAAAGTAGTCGCGGAGCTTACTATAAGCCGCTGCACTCATCCTTTCCTCGTCCCTATTCTTCTTCGTCTTCTTCATTGTCCGCCATTTCCTATTCCGCCCTCCCTCCGCGGCCGTCGTCGCTCGATCGTTCATAGACCGCGAGGCGAAACTGGTTGCTACAAGTACTCGCGTGCGTTCATCAAGTTTGACTAGGACGAAGACGAAGAACACCGTCGATCGGAGGAGAGGTGGGGGGGCAAGAAGATCCTGTCGATCGCGCGTTAGCTAATTCTTCTTGCCGGTTGGTCGTCCGCGTTTCTAAGGAATTGATCGCTTCCCGTTTTTTCGCGGACGTTGATAAAGCGGCTGAACCCGTCGCGGGGAAATTTATTAACGGGTTCGATCGCTTTCCGACGTGCACCGTCCAAGTAGTAGTGAAAGAATTTCCAGTGGGACAGGAAGGATAGTTCGTTTTTTTTTTTAATAATTATTAACACAATATAAGGAAATACGAGCTGGCGGTGTATCAATTAAAAAAGTAATCCCAACACCGTGAAAGTTTAATTATGTAATTCTAACAGGGTGGTACTGTATTTCGCAACATTGAACTTCATTCTTTCTCGACGTGATACTTATTAATAATTAATTAATATATGGTAATTAGTAATAATTATTAATGTATATTAATTGTTTAATTTTACGGTACGTAATTTATATTAGGAGTGAAAGGAGGCTTGTCTTTGTTATCAGAAAGTAACTGAATCAAATAGTATCCTGAATTCCATCTTTCTAACTTTGGGTAATAAAGACTGTTCGTACAAAACGCTTAAATGAATTCTATTTCTCTTCCGGTTGAGGAGATTTCCATCCAGAAAAGCAATTCACGTTATCCATAATTAACATGCACTTGCGGACCAGTACTTCTCGAGGTGATCACGCTTTATTGCTTAAAACAACACTAAAAGTAAATTCGCTGCATTAACGAGCAATGGTAATTTGCAGGTATCGTAGTTGGCCTCGCGATAGCGTTTCCTTTTAAGTTAATAGATAAGTAATCGACATCGATAGTCTGCTACAAGAAAACCTAAACTGGATCAATCCGCATGATTGCACCCGAGGTGTCTCGTAAATCACCATTTTATTACTCAAAGCGATTTATAGTATTTCTGTATAACGTTTCTATAGTTCAATGGCTTAATGTCATTTATACTTGTATCGAGCGGACAGCTCACTTCAGAATGTCATTCAACTCTGTCTAATCGATAGCGTTGGGACAACAAGGCTGGGTCGAACATCCGAGTCAGTCCTCAATGGATCCTTATACCCTGTGTTCGCAACAATATTATGACATCGGCCTCTTCCATCGACGAGTTCTGTACCGATGCCATTACGAGTGGCTAAGCCGCCACTGGATTTTATCTCGCTCGCCAAGCCGTTGTAAGCCAAACGAGCTGACAAGTCTAGGGCTCCTTGGAGCAAGGAGGATCGAGTGATCGAGCGACAAATGCGACGGAAAGGAGAAACCGCAGGTACCACAGAGGCCGAGGAACAGAAAAATCCTTGCCCGGACCCACGCGGTGGATTACCTGACTCTTGGAAAAAGAAAGAGAAAGGAAGAGCGACCGGGAATCTTTTGACAAGTCACTTTGGTTCACTCCGGGCAGCCTTCTTTCGCAGAATCGTTCTCATCGCTCCCGGCTGATACCGATCTCCCTAACATATCGTCGAGCTCACGAACGCCACGGTGAAATGCATATTTCGTTGGATCGCGTGTCCCTTCGTTCCCGCTCATTTATTTTCCCCGTTTCCTTTTTCTTTGTCTCTCGGTATCTTCAAATTCGAGGCGAGCGTAGGTGTGTCTTACGGTGTTTCGGAATTTACTCGTTTTAAGCCTCTTCCGGCTTGAGTTTTTCACTACAATAAACAAGTGATCCTCGAATATTTCGGAACGTTAAGTAACTACTAATTATTATTGTTGGAGCAGGTTTAACGCTAGGATTGAAATAAGCAGATCCTTGATTCATTGTAAATATTTATTTATGAATACGCTTACGAATCACGGAAGCTGAAGATTATTAATTGCGGATTTGTATGCTGCAATCTTGAACTGTTGGAAAGAACTAACAAAGAAATCAACGTTCGCGAAATGGTTATTAGCTAGAGTGCAGGATTGTTCATTCGAAGTTTTAAACAATGTGTACGAGCAACTTTAGGTCACGAAAAGGGTACCTAGTTAGTCATCTATAATTAAACCGATCATACTCCCTGGATTTTTATATATCGTACAGTTGTACAGAGTTGTACAGATTAAAGTCGCATGGAATCGTTGGAACATTTGTTTTTCCCTTAAACAGCTTCACGCTCGGTAGTGCACGCAGTACGCGAGGAACTCGTGAATCAGGCGTTCGGGCAAAAACGTTTCTCTTCCGCACAGATTACCGCCGGTCGTAACGGCGAGAAACGCCTCGCGGAGAAAAAAGCGGCTGGTTGAAACGCGCACGAAAGACTTCATCAACTGGCTTAATGCGAGGGAGTTGCGTGGCGCTACGTACATCACTGCGCGTGTGGGGTCGATCAGCGGGGGATCATAATTTGCGACGAAGAACAGCACGCTTTCACGGACATCGCGACCGCTCTACTTGTCATTCGACTAAGTGTACGTATTATGTCGCGCGTGTATGTGACACGAAACAGGTATCAACGAGGGTGCAAACACGTTCAACGAGCTTTTTAACACGATTTAAATCCTGTTCTTAATTACTAACTACGTCACTGCATTAATCCTCACGATCTCGAGTAAAGAGTAATTATAATCTATTATACTACGAAAAATTTTTGAAACATTTTATGAAACGACAAGAAAGAATTTTTAGCTCATCTTATGATAAACTACCTATATATTTATATACTAAACTCGCATCCACTCGATCGCATTCTTACATTTATAAATATACTAAATAAGATAGATATATATTTTGAAATATCTGGTGATTATCTATTCATGAAGATCTGCATTGTAACATTTTCAACGTAAAAAATATTCGTCGCCGGGAGATTCGAATCCAAGCGTCACAGGAGACTTCAACGCCGGAGACTTCAATGCCCGCACAAGCGGTATCGGCTCGTTTTCCCAGCGGCCGGCAATTAAACCGAATCGATGCTCGCGGTCGCTACTACCGGAGGAAGGGTGGCACGTCACAGTCGCGTTTGTGCTACCCGAGTATTGAAATTGAAGAATTTACGAGGTCGGCCGTGCCTCGAGCGAGCATTTGCCTTTGCACCGCGCCTCCCATGGCCCGGTTTCCTTAACGGCGTCGTCGTATCTGCAACTGGTCTCCCTCGCGCCGGGGCCCGGCCAAATTTCGTGGGCCCCACGTCTCGATGCTCTCTCGTCTCGTCTCGTTTCGTCCATCCATCCGCTCGTCCACTCGTTGCCGCGCGGATTCAATGTCCATGCAAAGTAAACGGCGGCCCAGGGAACGGCTGTCAATTATCCGTTATATACGGCCCTGGCCCTCGAACCCATTCTTAACGACCCCTTAAAGCTGGCCACGAAGAATCCCGCCTTCTCCCTCCTCCCTTCCCTCCCTCTTTCTCTCGCTCCCTCTGTATCGCGCCCGAAAACTTGCGAGCCACGGGGAGGAGAGGCCTTCGACAACGACGACGACGACGACAACAACGGAGAAGAGTACCAGGACGAGGACGAGGACGCATAAGACGAGAAGGACGAAATTGAAGAGGAGAAGAAGACCGGCTGCGAAACCAGGGCCAAGCGGTTTCCGGGAATCGTTTGGTATTCCAACGCTACCGCCACTCGCGGCACCTTCCTCCTTCAAACTGCGGACAGATTCCTCTGCGGCCTCGTCGGAGAGGAGCCGAGATACGGGAGGGACGGTCGCCTCTATAGCCGCGCCGCGAAGTGTGTCAGAATTGCAAATGGACAGCGCGGCGGCCGACGCGACGGAAAGAGGGCGCGAATTCCAGCGTGTAATTCTCTAAGATGGATTCGAGCCGAGACCGAGGAATTCGTGCCGTTCCGTTCCGAGGTGGGGGAACAGAGATGGTTTCAGGAAAGGGGGTACGCCAGACTCCCGTCGACACAACAGTGGGAAAGGTTCCTCCCGATTTTACGAGGGAATCGTCCCTTTGTCCCAGAGTGGAGAGGCACCACAACACTGTCTCTTTTTCTGGCGCGTGTTTGTTTTACGACGGCGCGAGGACGGTGCCTATTCCGAGGCCTCTGTCAGCTGGAGTGAATTCTCGAGCTGGTTCTGGCTCGCCGCGTTCTCCGTGACAATGAAATTTTCTCGCTACACCGACACGCCTGCGACGGTCATCGTTTAAAATTCATAGCTGAATAATACAGCGAACACGCCGATACCCCGACGCGGAGTTAACGAATCTTTTAACGAGTGGTGGTCACCGCCACGATCACGTTACGAACCGGCGATCCGCTGAAGAGAAACGTTGAGGTTAACAGGTAGGTACCAAGGCATCATCCCGTCGCTCGTAAACGCCAACGCCTCGTAATTATAACGAAACGCTCCGAACGTTCGAACGTAACGAGCGTACCTGGAGAGGAAGGCTTTGCGGACTCCTCTCGCGCGCTTCGACGCTTCCGAACGCTGGTCGACTCGTTACCCGTTGATAGCATGTTGGATCGCAAATCAATCAAGCCTCACCCGTGAAACCTTTCGTCGAACGAGTTAATTGACCGTGCTCCGCGCGACACGGATCGTGTTCTAGGTTCTAGTTGCTTCTCGATTTGTTAACGTGACCGCAGACAAGAACAGCGAATGTTTATGTTCACTCACCGAGTTCACGCTGCTCACGACGCCTGTCAAGCTTCTGGCGAATCCTGCACGATGTTGGTTAGGACGTACGTCTCGTTTGTGCCGATCTTGCCTCGTTTCCCGGTTGAATCGGTCGGGTGAACAATGTTGTGCAACGATGCGAATTTTCTTTAAGATGCGTGAACTTGATACGAAAGGTGTAGCCCTTGCGAGACTATGGGAACACGGTTAATTTTCGGGACGATTACAATCGACATGACCGGGTCGCGTGCAAAGATGGCAGACACTGATGCTCAATTATCTCCCCGATCTGTTATACACGAAAGTATTGGGTTGTCGGAAAAGTTCGTGCCGATTTTTGATAGGTGACATAAGGACAGGTCTAAATATATTAAAATGATTGAGAACAAATAATATGTGAACATGTTGTAAAAGACAATACTTCAGGCATATTTGAAACAAAATTTGAATACGACAGGTTAATTTTTGTTACTGTTATACGTCTTTGAATATGGAAGAAAAAGTGCATTTTAGGCATTTAATACTTTTCTTTCACTGGAAAAGCAAAAATGCCACCAAAGCGGCAAACAAGATACGCACTGTTTATGGTACCTTTTTCGATCACTACGAAATTCCCTTAATGAAAAAAACTTCAACTCCTTCGACGAGATAAAAAATCACATAAAAAAGTTTTTCGATAAAGAACCCGTGAGATTCTAGAAAGACGGAATTTTTAAGTTGCCTGAAAGATGGAGAAAGGTTGTACAAAAGAATGGCACCTGTATACTTTAATAAATGTATGCTAAAATTAAAATCCCCTACGCTTCAATTTTCCTTCAAAATCAGCACTAACTTTCCGGACAACCCAATAAATTAATTCTGTACGTTACAACGATACCAGAATAACATACAACGTTACAATGATAAACAAACAGACATCTTCCAAATCACATAGGATTAAAAAAGTGAAATACCATTCCATTCCCCTTTCGTTTTCACGCTTCCAAATCCCCACAATAATACTCTCAGCGTGCGGTAACGGGCAATCAAAGTTCCTAAGGAATTTTTCCACCTACCACCCGAGGCCACGGACGCTCAAAGGGTCGCGTTTTTCGAACGAGGCCTGATTGAAAGCGCCTGAAGCGTGGAATACGCAGTGATTCAACGAAGACGCGTCACCGTTCGGATAATGGCTTATTAACAAAGCGTTGCCGAGGCGCGCGAGGAAGTGACAGAGCGGGCCCATCTCGGGCCCAATGGTGAGGGGACGAAGAAGAAGGAGGCAAAACGGGAAGAGTGCCGAAGAGAGGCGGATGGAATCCCGGTGCCGGGAGTTCAGTCACGGGTTTCGTCGACGCCTTCGAGAGAAGGGTCCTGACACAACGGAGCTTTAATTACGCCGATATCACGGTAATTAAGCCGATCAATGCGTGCCATTGTGCCGTGACCGCGGAGCCCCATCGACCGTCGGGGCCCATCCATAATCACGGCCGTGGACCCCCTTCGCTCGACACAAAAGTATCGTGTCCCGTGGGACACCGGGAAGCTTCGACCCTTGGGTTCGACTTCCTTTTTGCGGGGAAACCGCGTGAATGGTCGAACAAGAATCGACGCGATCCGATGTGTGATACGATTGGTGCAAATTGTTAGGGGTAACTATAAATCTGTCGATAAAGTACTAATAATATATACAGTCGGTCACGAAAATATTCGGACACCACTATAGTTTTGACTATTATAGTCCGTACTTCAGAAATGTAAACAATGAGAACAAAAAGATGTTTCACATATGTTACTATGCAGTGTGTAGTTTACAAAAACGTAAGAAATATTTATTTACGATACGTGATTACATAAATAATAAAAGAAAAACGGAATGTACGCTCAATTTCATGTCACAGAAATATTCGGACACTTGCTATACTTCTCAAGTTTCCAGGTTCCAGGAACTGATTGAAACAATGTTTGTAAACATACTATGTATATATACATTCATACTATGTACAAAGTAAGTAATAGATCGAATATTTGTCAGTCTTGTTCAAAATTTATGCAAAATGGGTCGGAAAAGTAAGAATACATCGTTTGATATGCGACAGTTAGTAATTTTTCATCATGAAAAAGGGAAATCGATTCGTAAAATTGCTGATTTATTAAATATTAGTAAGAGTACGGTATGGGATATTGTTCGACGGTACAAGAACGAAGATAGAATTGAATCTATCCCTCAAAGCGGACGCAAACCGATCTTAGATATTCGCGATAAACGTTCCATAATTAGGAGAATCAAATGTGATCCTCGGATAAGTGCTCCAAAGTTAGCAGCTGAATTAAATGAACACCGTGGAATATCAGTGCATCCGGAGAACATAAGAAGAGTGTTAAGATCAGAGGGCTATAATGGAAGAATAGCTCGGAAAAAGCCGTATATTAACGCGGCGAACAGGATGAAGAGACTGAAATTTGCAAAGGACCACATTGCAAAGGACAGTGAGTGGTGGGAGGACGTAACTTTCGCGGACGAGTCCAAATATAATATTTATGGAAGCGACGGAAGAATTAGGGTATGGCGGAAGTCGAAAGAAGAACTGAATCCGAGGCATTTGCAGCCGACTGTGAAACACGGTGGTGGGTCTGTGATGGTGTGGGGCTGCATTTCGGCCCATGGAGTAGGCGAATTAGTTTTCATCGACGATATCCTTGATAAAAATAAATATCTACAGATTTTGCAGAATAATTTTAAAAAAAGTGCTGATAATATGGGACTTCAAAATGGGATAAAGTTTTATCAAGATAATGACCCAAAGCACAAATCGCGAATTGTACAAGAATTCTTATTATACACTTGCAAAAATATCCTCCATCCACCACCGCAATCACCAGACTTGAACCCCATTGAAAATTTATGGGACGAATTAGATCGCCGAATTCGGACAACTCCCATAAACACAAAAGAAGAGCTAAAAAGACGTCTGCAAGAAGAATGGCTACGTATTGGGCAAGATTATTTAAAGAAAATAATTTGTAACATGCCAACGCGATTACGGCACATCATAAAACATATGGGATATCCAACAAAGTACTAATTAATAAAAACAAGATTTATATATCGTGATATAAACTTAGTTTTCATAGTGTCCGAATATTTCTGTGACATGAAATTGAGCGTACATTCCGTTTTTCTTTTATTATTTATGTAATCACGTATCGTAAATAAATATTTCTTACGTTTTTGTAAACTACACACTGCATAGTAACATATGTGAAACCTCTTTTTGTTCTCATTGTTTACATTTCTGAAGTACGGACTATAATAGTCAAAACTATAGTGGTGTCCGAATATTTTCGTGACCGACTGTAAGTGACATCTAGAATCTTTATTCCGAATCTAACCGTGTATATAAGTATCACGTTGTCCGCAACGCCTAGGTAGTAAGAATCTTCATATTGTATCGTGCACATTAAATAATTAAAAACTTAAAAACCATCTCACTGCTTTGATAATTAAATAAAATTTCCAGTCTTATAAATAGCTTTAACATAAATAATTAAAGGTAAAGGCACAGTATGACTTTGGCGAAAGTATTTCACATTATGATTGCAAGCGTTCCTTTCCTCTTCGATTCCAATACATACAAATTCCAATCTCGAACAGACGTTCGTTGCCGATAACCCCATTCGCAAATTTAACAGGTGATTCAAAATCTCCACGCTTATCCTTCCCTTTTCCTCAGGTTTTCCTATTATTATACCTAAAACGGCAAGGTCGACTTAACAATACTGACACCGCCTTAGGGTATTCCGACCACTGTGTTTCAACAGACAGATAGTTCCCGCAACGTTGTATCAACAGATTGCTGAAAGACATAATAACACGACACGGTCGAACGTGAGGCTTGAAATCAATTTGTACAACAGTAGAGGCATAAGATATTCGTGATTACGTACATAATTTACTCCAATAAACCCTTAGATCTTCGTGGTTCTGTTCACGTAATAATCACAGGCAATTAGGTTGCTCGCGGCTGGAAAGGCTAGGCCTGTGACGAATATAAATACGCTGCTCTCAATTTCCCGTCGCACGAAAGAAACGCGGCGTAGCCGGATATTTCTTCGGCTCGGGGGAAATCGTGTGTGAAATTCGTGGCTCCGAGCGGCCACGGTCTCGTGCCACATGCTCGTTCTGCTGCCACAGTAATCGCGGCTTGTGCAAGCATCGATACCAGAAAATCGCTCCTCCCCGAAGCGTGCTCGCTGGGAGGTAGGCATTTTGCCCGTCGCGTCGAGCACCTACAGACACGACAATCATTTTCCTTGCATTAATCGAACGAGGATCATGTGTTACGATCATCCCCGCGATATTTCACCGTAATATGCCCGAGCTTATTCATTTCATCGAGTCCTCCCGTGGCTTCCGGGTGCACACGAGGGCTTTATCCCGCGTGATTCCCGGTCTTTCAGCTGGGTATTACTCTTTAGGGGATATTCCTCTGCTTCGATAGCACTATAATGTGCGACTTCTATCCGATCTCAATCTATTACCGTTTGAGAAACATCGTACCTTACTTGAACTACATTTCGCGTACAATGTTTTTAACGGTCTTGTTCATTGTCCTCAATTGTTGGAGTCCTTTAACCCTTTGCGGACGAGTGTCGGATATATCCGCCCAACTCTCGCGCTGCGGCTGGCATTTGTCTGTCGTAAACGACATGTATAAGATATGCATGGATATACTAGCCTAAGAAGTCAAGTTGGCCTAAATTTGTTTGTTTATGATTTTGTTAGATTTTATGAAAAATTTATTTAAATACAGTTTTAGTTTTTATAACACAAATGCGCGACGTAACTATTTTCTTTACTGCTCCGTCCGCAAAGGGTTAAGTTTACCACGCCTCTCATGTTAGAGGAATCTCATGCTACGTTATATGGTACCAATAATGGTCTTAACACTATTATAAAAAATATTAACATTTATTGTAAATATACTGACTTCTCTACACATGCTAGCTTTAAATTTCAATTGTTGCGTTGTTTTGACTCTTATGATTAAACTGTATCTTCTTTATGTACTCTAAACGGTTTCCCCGTAAACAAATAAACAAATAATTTTCGTTGCGCGGCTTGCGACCGCGAACCGACTTCGAGTTATGGCGTTTCAGGTGTCCAAGCTCTATGAACACCTCTAATGGATCTTTAAGTGATATTCGAACCTTATCATCAAAGTAATCGATAAAAAGAGGATGCATTGTATCTCCCGTTGATCGCGATCCGTCGATAGACCCCGCCGTTGATCGACGGAACGCAGACGATGTTCGTGAAGCCGCACAGTCATCGATCCTTTGTGCGCTGCCCCAATTATAAAGGAACGCCTCCAAGGCCGCGGTGGTTCGTCGAGCCCGGTTGCTCGGATGATCGAGAACGCACGAAAGCTTTGTCACTGTTTATCGAGGTTTATCTGCCGCGTAAAAGCTAAGAGGGACGAGGCTCGGAACGAAATGGGAGGATGATTTGTTTGCGACCGCCCGCGCGGTCTTCGGTGTTTGTCGTGCGAGTTAGGACAACCAGCCGCTTCCCACAAAGTGCCGCTCTTTCTCTCTCTCTCTCTCTTTGTCTCTCTCTTATTCTCTTTCTGATCCTCTGTCTCTGTCACTTTCTTTCTCTTTCTGTCTCACTCTCGGTTTCACGATTCGTAGAATCGGAATGGGTAACAGAGAAGTATAGCTTTTAGCCGCTACTTGCACCGGTGTTTTCACGAAACACGAGCGGAAGAAGATCATCAACCTGTTCACCGCGATCTTTCGCTTTGTCTTCCTGAACAGATGTACTGTGCACGGTTAGAAAAAGGGTGGTAAACCGGTGCGCGCAGAAACGAAATGGGTATTTGCGCTGGCTCTGTGTAATTTCCTTCGTCACCTGATACTATAATCCCGTTGGTAAATATACTTTACCGGAAACATGGCCTCGCCTTTCCTACATCACTCTTCGCTACAGTAGGTACAGTTTTTCCGTCGTTTCACTGTACCAGCTACAACTGAAAACTTGTACGCTCTAAACGGTACCAGAGAGTGCAACCGATCAGACCTGTATTCCTTCTACCGGTTAATTATCCAGCTTCGCAGAATGTATCTCCAATTAAGGAACCTAATGTCTTCACTTAGCCACTCATCGACCCTCTGCAACGCTGCATTTAATTTATCTCGTTACTTAACTACTTATTCTATTATTATATCATTAAGAAACGGTATCTAATCATTAGGATCTGGTTTTCAAGTTAGAACGGAAAAAAGGGTTACATCCAGCTCTCGTTACCATACCCTATTATATCATTAGCGAGCAGCGTATTCACAATAATCGTTAATATCTGGCTAACAAATTAAAAAGAACAAGATAACGATCGACCATAATTTTCTCCTTCCTGATATCAAGAGTCGCTCGTACATAAGTACATATATTCGTAAACATTATTTACAAAGGACACGCAATATTTTTTATCGCCCAACAAGAGTTTTATCTTTTTCTCCATTTTCTCTCCGTACTCTTTCAAACGTTGCGTCGAAGACATTATTTTATAATAAATGCCCACGTTGCAGGTGACGGTTGCCAGCACTAGCACGCCAAGCACGAACACGGTTCATCCCAGCGTAAACGACATGGATTGGTTTGCCGGTGTTGCCGAAGAGGAACTGCTGTACTACACGGGCGTCGGGAACGACGTCGACTCGCTTTGGGCTGTGATAGGGAGCTTCGTGCCGCCCCCGCCTAGACCGCCTTATTTATCGGACGAGGGTGTCACCACCGACGGACTTACCACCTGTGATCTGTGCTCGTGGGCGTGGAGAAACGACAGGCATTCCTTTTCCCTCGACGGCACTCTCGGTAAGTGCTACCAGTCACCTAATTGGCCTTCCTCGATCGAGTCGCGCCTCCGAGGTCATAAATATTCAACGGATTCGCAGGGGTGATGATCTCTCTCGTACGTGCCACGAATCTGTTTATACGGTAGGAGGAAAACGAAAGATTTTCCCGTGGGTCGAATTAAAGGCTTTTGTCCGAGTATTTTCCTTCGATGGCACATCTCTTCGAGATGTGGCTCTTAGTGACCCTTTCGATGGCTGCGTCACCCTTGTCAGCACTTCAACGTTACTAAACTTCAGGTCTCCCTTTCTTTCTCTTTCTCCACCTCTTTCCCTCTCTCCCTCTCTCCTCGAAAAGGGTTAGGAAAGTGTTGGTGGTAGCAACATCAGGGCTGGGTTATTTCTTTCCTCTGTACACACTTGAACGTATTTGTGGCGTGTTTGCTGGGCAAACAGCTTTTCCAGCCCAGACGGTACTTCAGACGAAGCTTCCCTCTAGAATGTAAGGATGCGAGATGTACCAGCTGAACTGTTGACTCTCACATTTTTCGGACATCTTCGTTCGCATGTTCGAGAAATTTTTGCTCAATATTCGTGGCCCAGCTGCGCCCTGCTCCTCACCGTCGGTGCATTTTTGCGACCGTTTATTATTACACGATGCACCCCGATGTACAACGACCGAGAAAATGACGGCCATTATCGGTGTTCCAATCGCGTGGACGGTCGTATTGTTTCCTTTTTGCACAGGAAAAGGGCAAGCGATTTCATTACATCGAGACCCTCGAAGTCGATGGTTAGGCAGCTGTGGATAGAGTCGCAGCACGTTACAAACCGAGCGGCTATTAGGGGGCAAACGAGGTGAGCCGGCCCATTAGGACTTAATGTCGGGTAATAGAACGTTAGGATACGCGTGCACCCCTAAATCAAATATCGGCCAACGAAGTGTTGACCATCTGGTTACGAAAGAGCCGACGAAACTGACCGAACGTTTTTGGGAAAAAGAATAGGAAACTCGTTGGTCGCGCGTCGAAGGACGTTGAAGTTGAAAAATTCGAGTATACTCATTTAATGTAGATACAAAATTAAATCGTTCTATTGGAATTTCTATTGATAATACAGAACAGAAAATAATCACGACATTAAGACTATAATACTTAAAAAACAGACTCATTACGAATAAAAGACTTCTGGAAACTTTGAAACCTCCTTTATTTCAGATACTGTTACAATAAAAGCACATTGGCATGATTATCATAAACTGCTCTAGTTTTAAAAATGGACGCATAAGTGATCAGAGTAGTTACTGGTCCACCCCCATATTTAACGTCTCGTGTATGTACCTTTGGAGTCGTCCACGATGTCATAATCGATAGTAACTGGCTGAGGGACGCGAAAAGGAAACGAGCACGCAAGGTGTAACGTCTTTCAGCGTACGGGGTCCTCAGGGTGAAAGGTCGACGGTTCGGTTCACCATGGGAGGCCTGGCTCGCTTTCGTGCCTGTAAAATTTCTCTGTGCCGTATTCTCGCACGCTCTCTCTCTCTCCTCCTCCTCTCCTTCTCCTCTCTTCTCCTCCTCTCCTTTTCCTCTCTCCACCCTCCGTGTCCCCCTCATTCGACTCGCGCTAATTCTCGTGACGGACAAATTAAGACGGATAATTCACGAGCTCGCCCTCGCTTTAGCCCGACCTCCACATCCGGCTGCGACGGTTCGACCAATCCCAGGCAGGATGAGACCACTCCTTGAACTCTCCCTTCGGCAGTCGCGTTTACGATTGTCCTCCCTCTTTCTTCCTTTTACGACAAAATTAACGCGTCGATGTTTACGGGCCGTTTCAAATGGAGGAGCCTGAGAGATGGCAAAAGCAGGTCCCTTGATCGCAGAAGTGGGAGAACGAGGGCAAAGGGCAACGTTTTCGACAAAAGCTTGGACGAAACGATTACATGAAGATGAGGCGGAAAATTGGCAAGCGGTCAATTGGAACTCTTGCAGGTCAGAGAAGAGAAGCAATGGGCCTTTTGTAGGCAGTAGGTCTAAGTAGCAAGGAATTGAAGAGTTGAAGGTTAAAAGACGGAAATAAGGGGATTTATGAGATATTTTCAACCGTCGATAGAACAATAATACCTAATGGTAACGCGAGACACTTGCAACTGCAGTTAATTAGATTAATGGTGAGAAACAAAGGAGAGCTTGCAACGCGGAGGATACATTATACTATGGTGAAGCCACAGACTGACGGATAACAACTTACTTTCGTCTTCCCCTCCCTAGAACACTCTTATTGAGAGTTTCGCTTTCGTTCGATCAAGCTGTACTCGCATTGCATTCTGTATTACAAATATTTGAGATTACCCAGCAAAACCCGATACCGCAGCTGCTGAAAATTGAAATTTGATATCGGCGCGCAAGCCCTTAAGTGAACATTATAACGAGGAACTCGTAAAACTTTATTGGGCCCCGGTCCGCTCGAACACTCGAAATCGAAACGGAACTGATTGAAAGGGGTCCCGGGGGAGGCCATGCTGCGCATTCGGACGGTGGAATCCGTCCAATCAGAAAGCCAGCACTCCCCTGAAAGAACGAAGGTTCGCACGTACGGGGACCAAGGCATGCATACATGCACGCGTGTACGTAAGCATGCGTGCATGCATAGCAGGGTGCCCCACCTCTGTTCGAGGCCTGTTCCGTTCGGCCCAGCCGCCCTCCTCCTTGTTTCAGCCCCTGCGGGCCCCATCGTTCCAGGCACGCATTATCGCCATTACCATGAATTCCAGCAGTTATTACGCCTCTGTTGCGCCGCCACGAAAATGGCGGCCCTACCGGCGCATCCTACCGTGCAACGGGGTCCGTTCGGGGCCTCACCCCCTTTCCGTTCCGGCGCCTGCGCTCCCGGCGTGTCGTTGCATCACGTATCGCTCCGCCGAGAAAAAGTGAAGGTTCTAACGTGCATGTCCTGGCTGATAAGCGGAAAGGAGGAGGATACACGAGTCTCCGCCATCTTATGGTCTCTGTTGGAACACCAAAAGGTACAAATCGCGACATCTTACATAGAGATACCATAGGCTCGGTGTCAGAACAATATGCTTATGTATTAACCCTTTGCACTCGACAGGCGATTGTTAGTTGATAAATGAGAGGTTCGCAAATTTTTAGAGTTTAGTTAGTTTATTTGTTAATCACACCCAGGGATTAAATAGTCGTGTATGTAAATTTGAGTGTACGACTTAACTAAACTAAATAAAGCTTAACATAAGCGAATCTTAGTAGAAATGTTACACTTGAGAATCGTTGAAGTTAATATTATTAGTCGACTAACAGTAGCATCTCGAGCGCAAACGATCTTCCCGGAAGATCGACGTGTTTCCTGCACGATTACAAGATCGTTGCTGAATTCACAGTCGAGCGCCATTGTCTCGGCTGAAATCGATGCAATTATCCCGCGGAAAACGGCGAGGCAAACAGGGAGGAAAGGTAAAGGGGGATGACGAAGAGAGGCGGGGGTCTGCAACCTCACGATGGGGTAATCATCGCGTCACTTCGCATCTTTCGCGACGTAATAATTACGAGATCGCGCCTCCGACTCTTCAGAGCTGTGGTATGCGCAGCAGCGCGAGCTGGTCGGCGTGAAGAGGAGGACGGAAACTCGGCTAACGGACGAATGAAACGCAAGAGACAGAGAGAACTTAATTCGAGCTCTCGAGTCTCTCTCGAGACCGGCTCCCCCGAGCGAGAACGCGCGATTCCGCATGACTTTGCTCGTCGCTTGTCCGCTCGAGATTCGTCGCGACCAGTCTCTCCCTTGAAGCTGGATGGCACTCGTCAGCTGGCGAAGATTCTTCGGTGCTCCCTACGAACGTCTTCAAGAGCCGACGTTTTAATCCGTTGTGAGGTTCTTATTTTATTGCTTCTGAAGTATGAGACAATTTTTCGCTCAAGCGGACATATAGTATGTATAGTAAATTTCTTTCTTTGCTTGGAAATTTTGTAAGTTGTACTGTTGAATGTGACGGATTTTTACGGGGAAAAATGGCAAATAGTATTTTTAAAATGGTGTTCAAGCTACGAAGCAAGGTGAAACGTGAAATTTAAAAAGCTAAAGATGTCGAAGTCTGTGCTGTCTTTTGAAAAATGAAGAAGCCACTACAGATGGTAGTAGAGTACTATAGAGACTCAAGGTGTTACCGAAACACTTTGTAAGAATATTCCTAATAAAAAATATTAAATTTTGAAATATCGGTTCTAAAGCATCGAAATTAAGCAACGTTTAGAGACAATCTTTCGGAAACTTATTTAACAGCACCAGAGTCCCTTTTGGAGTCCAACATTATAATTACCGCGTCGAGAATGACAGCAGTAATCACGAGACGTCGCGAAAGACGTGTACCTAAACGCGTATAGAGCGTTTCATGAACAGAATCAGCCCGAGGCGACGGGTCTCCATCGTGTGGACGTTAACCGATCATCGATCGACGGCAGACCAAAACAAGGGTGCACGAGGAGTGGTGACGACCGCAACGAAGCATGCTAACACGATGGTAATAGCAGCATCCCACAGGAAGTGGAAGTTCCATTTTAAGCTCAGCAGAACGTATTCACGTACAGACCCGTTCATAAGTATCAAGAGGCCTACTCAAAACACGTGATAGTTAACCCCTTGACATACAATGACGTCTGGGAGACATCAAGATGTTTTGCAATGTTTCGTACTGTACATAATTACTAATTTATTATTTTATAATGTTATTTAATTATTGTCCATTACATTATATCTCAACCTGATTATTCAATCTCCTGTGACAATTTGCTGTTCGTTTGAAATTAATATTGCTAACTTTAACAGCAATTTTCTTTATCATATTCTTGGAAGAACTTTCCGAGATGCCACCATTCTAAACTCCTTTTCGTCTAAATTCAAATATTTCTTAACGCTTTGCGCTCGAGCGATGACTTTTAGTCACCACATGATAGATTCGCAAATTTTCAAACTTTATTTAGTTTATTAGTCAGGCTCAGAGGTTAAATAGTCATGTATGTAAATTTTAGTATATCACTTAATTAACCTGAATAACGTTTAATATAGACGAATTTTAGTAAATATTTCGAATTTGAACATTTTTGAAGTTAGTACCATTAACCAAAGGGTTAATACGTAAGCACTTCAAATTCCTTGCAAGACACACCAACGTTTCCAGTTAAAACAAATACCCTATATATTATATATCTAAATAACATCTTCATCACCGAATTAAATTCCTTCCAAATTCAGAGAAACAATTTTAAAAACACATCAAGTATTTCCTAACGATCTTTCCGGATCGTTTTTTTTTTTAAATATACCTTTACTCATGACCAGCATCGAAGGTTGCAAGAACGGAGCACTTTCCGGATGTACTTAATTTCCCAACAACCGTCCCGATACTTTCGAACGGGAGTGTGTAATACGCGCGTATAACCGGTCGAGCAAATCACGCGATGCCGTACGAAATGATCTCGAAACTGCCAATTAAAAGGCTGCGCGGCGCGCGCTGATTGTAATAGCACACGTCGCGGCGCGGCAGCCTTCCGGAGCGTGCAACAGCCGCGAGACGACTTCATCCCCTCGCAGCGAGTGGCATTTATCGGCGCTGGACACGCCGTGGTCTGGTTTAATCGGCTGCTCGTTAGGATATCCCTGCGTTTCGCGAAACCAGGCCCAGGGCCCGGCCCCTCGCCTCCTGAGTCATCCTTTTAATTCGCGTTACGCGCCCCCGGCCACGTATATTCGTATTGGCCAGATCTTATCTCTCGTCGCGTATATACTGCTTTGGTCCCGGGCTACGTAACGAGGCCCCTCTTCTTCTCTTTGCTCTCGTTCCATCGGCCGCGGCTCTCACCGGGAGCGTTCTTCGTTCGTGGCTCCTTCCTCTCTTCTCTTCCACCTCTCTTCTCCTCTTTTCTCGCTGAAGAACGCTGCGGCGTCGCACCTTTGGTAGCGCCCTCGAGAGCTGCGCTCCTCGAAGAGTCCGAAAGAAGGGTTCGTCTTCGCGAAGTTTGTCTTTGATCGTTTCATAGATTTCTCGGAAAGATAAACATCGCGTGCAACGGACATCGAAGTGAAACATCACTTTTAATCGGTACGGTAAGGATTTACGGCTTCGCGAAATTTTCGCAACGGAAATTGTCCTGTCAGCGACGCGAGAAATTGGAAATAAAGGAAACTCGAGCAGCTGGTGACGCTCCAGTGAGAGGTTGTTCATTTTGGTTGAGTATTTACACGCTATGTGAATAATTCGAGCAGGGACAAACTTCAACAATTTTATAGACACCGAAGAGCGAGAACTAGAAAGATACAATCTCCTCCCCGCAGGGACGAGCGAAGGTTGCTGAAAGAATTTCGCTTTAGCACACGAACGAGTAATAGCAATAAATTGTCCGGGAAGAGGCCCGGAGGAGGCCCCCGTTTAATTGAGCCTCGCATCTAATCGAAGAATCCCATTGGTCATCGGGTTCGTTTTCTGCCCTCGGTTACGATGTCGCATGTTCGGAGTTCGCGCGGCGAGAAAAAGGAAGACGAGGAAACGGGCCGCTTCGCGCCCGCAAAGTGCGAGCTCCTGGAGGATGCAAACGAGAGCGGGACAGGGGGCCCCTTTTCGTGCGACCGAAAATTTCTCGACGGCCCCTCCCGTCTTCCCGCCAACTTTTATACGGCCCCTACGTTGGCGAGCCGCGCGCACTTTTAATCTTAGAGGCAATCTCGCCCACGTAGATTTATTGGCGGCGGTTCCCTGCGCGCTGCAGGGCTACCGTGCGCCTGTGTGCGCACCCCCTTTTGATTGCGTGCACCCCGATTCGTTACGTGTGCCCCCATTTATCCGGCCGCTTACGGTTAATCCGCACGCCCTGCCGAGGAATTGTTCTCTGTTCCGTTCGGAGAAACCGTAGAAATAAAGCGGTTCGAGGCTTCGAGCGAAATCGAGCGGGTGCACAAACGGTTCGAGATTGTAGTAAGCGAACAAAAGGAGACTTCTAACTTTTAACCTTTCGCACTCGAAAGGTGTCTGTTAGTCATCTAATGAGACTAACTTTAAAAATTTTTAAATTCGAAATATTTACTATGATTCGCCTACATTAAACGTGGTTTAGTTTAGTTAAGTGATATACTAAAATTTACTTATATGATTGTTTAACCTCTGAGTCTGAGCTTTTGAAGCAGAAGGAAGCGACAAGACATGCAAATGAAAGAAACAACGACAAATCAGTTTGACGTTTCCAATAAAAAGAAACGGGTACAAAATTGAAATATTCAGTGTTCAGCGACAGACCGGTAATACATTCCAAACTTCTACCTCCAATTTTGTAGACGTTCGTAGCAACTTCGAGATTCCGTAATCGTCTTTTATCGAACCTATTAGTTAACAGCATTCCAGTCAATAATTTCGAAACGTCGCGCGCGGGACGTCGCAACGACAAACCAGTTTCTCGCAGGAACAACCGATAATTCAACGGAACCTACACACGACCGGGTGATTCACAACACCTTCCATCGTTTCGCAATCTGTATGAAAGACGTTAGAGCAGACGTGAACTGAAAACGATGAAAGATCACTAGATCGTATTTGCAGAGCACGTAATTGAAACCGATAACAGGTGTAAGTGTGAGTAAATGCGTAATGCTAATAAATACAATTTATTTAAACAACGACTATTAACTCTGTAACACCAAGAAATATAACATAAAATATTAAACACACTGAAGACTAGATTCGTTCTGCGAACACTCTCTCTCTCTCTCTCTCTTTCTCTCTATCTCTATATCAATATCTCTCGTTACCATGATTGCTGTGATCACACTGACTGTCTTTTTATCGCTGCTCTCTTTATTTATACGATAAATATACAAATCACATAGATCACACTTCGCCTAACATTAGTATTAAGATTCGCCTATATTAAACGTCATTCAGTTTAGTTAAGTGATATACTAAAATTTACATAAATGATTATTTAACTTCTGAATCAAACTAATAAACAATCTAACTAAAGTTTGAAAATTAGCGAAACTATCTTTAATGACTAACGGTCACCTTTCGAGCGCAAAGGGTTAATGACTACTCATGGTTTATCGTACGCACTCGTCATACTCATTCCTCCATACAAACATTTTTTTCTCAAACTCCATAATAACCGTATCACCACAGTAACATTGTGGATCGTTGGACGATCGATTAACCAAGGTGGCATGTTAACGATATGCAAACAATCGGTCCTCGGATACGTCCTGGCGCGCCATTAATTCGCTCGTGGTTGCGGCCCATACCTATAACGACACGTTTAGCGTTGCGCATGAAATACGTGGATCGGTAAAACGCCGCGTTAACTAAGCCATATGTCGCCGCTACGGAGGACCGATTTCATGGTCATTAAGCTTCGAGGACGATTGGAACGGAATTAATTATCGCCTTGGCCACCGGTGATCGAGCCACGAGGCGGAACGAATCACCCGGGGCGTGCATTACGCGAGGTTTACTTTGGTACGACGCGTGTAAATTATAACCGGGCCGGTGTTGCTATAAATTAAAGCGCACCGTCGCCTGGGACACGTTAATTAGCGTATCCGAGCAGCGTGGCGTTCATTAAGCGCGGGAACACGGTTGCGTTTGTCGCCGGACAATTCGCGATGCTCGTAACTCTTGTTAGTAGTCATAAGATCGAGCAATAAGATTTAGTTTGACAATACTGTTGGGGAAACATCCTTGGCTTAATTGTATTAACTAGAATCAGTGTGTAGTAACGATTTTCACGAGCCTGACTGGTGATGAAAATTTGAGACCAAACATGAATATCATGAGTTTGACTTGCCATCGACATTTCAGGCCAAACATTAATATATCTCGAGTCTGAAGGTTTAGTCTCGTTATTTCTGAATTTTTAACATTTTGGAACGAGCCCGCAAATTAATTAATCTTTTGACGACTAGCTGTGTATCTTCGCGGAGTGCTGATGTTTCTTAGCTCTCTTAAACGATAAATATATTCTAAAGTCCTAATGGACGCTTTCTGACCAGACACGTTATGCTTGTGACTATCGTTCTCGAACCTGAACGCAGGTGCGTTTTTCAAGCTATCGACTCGTTCACGATAATAACCCACCGCTATACACGCTTAACGTCCCCACGTGGGACGCACTTAACAAGTCTTCTCTCTAAAGAAGTTGTAACCCCGACTCACAACTATCGGACAGATAGTCGGCAAACCGTCTCGAATCTCGTATGCAAATTCCACTCGACTTCCAGGTTCAGAGAGACACCAGCTCGCGTCTGACGATCATCTCCGCTCTATCACGAGCAATAAGCGGTGGTTCAACGAGTTACACCAGCCTTTAAGCGTCCACCCTTCATCTTAATTTTAACAGCCGTTCCTAAGCTCTTCACCTAAACACGTACACTATTGGCCAAAAGTTTGGAATCGCTCCGAAAATTATCTCCACGTCCAATCATCTGTAACAATTTGTTGTTCGTTTGAAATTAATATTGTTCAAGTCACGTGGAACGTAATTAACCCACGCTTTTACGATTAAATAATGTTTTTGATCTACGTACGCCTTACAATTTTTCAATAGTACAAAACCATAATTGAAATTTTTTTAAAATTCTTCATTTTACAATGAGAATACCCACCCAATGGCTTGAACGGAAAGTTAAAAATTCTGGGTGATTCCAAACTTTTGGCAGGCTATGTATGTATATATGGTTCGCCCGTTTCGATAATAGGAGCAGCCGATGCGCGTTTAAAGGTTCTCACGGGGATCGCACTTAACAAGCCTTCATTCTGCCACGCAACTACGACGACCGCTATATTGATACACACCGCCGACCTACGCGATTCCCATGCGGTATTTCAGGTAATTAAGATTACAAGCCGCGTCGATTACCTCAGGGGACAGGCTGTCGCGTGTTTCCTCAACGGGCGAACACCGTCGTCCTCCTTATCTCCGCCACTTACCGAACTATGCCGAACTTAGGCCTCTTATCTCGGGAACACGGGCCATCCTCCGGGTTCCGGAAACATCCGCGTTCCACATGCTCTCTCTCTCTCTCTTTTTGTCTCCCTTCCTTCATCCTCTCTATTTCTCTCTCTTTTTCTGTCCCCCTTCCTTCACCCCCCCCTCTCTCTGTCCCCTTTCCTTCAACCTCTATCTTTCTTTCCCTCTCTTTCTCAACTTCTTTCCTCCATTTCGTGGTGACACGAACACGCACACAGGTAACGCCGATCGTTTAGGAATTCTTGTCGCTGACAAGGATGGCCGGCAGAAGTAGCCTCCGTTATTTATCCCTCGTTTTTTCGCTTATCTTGTTTCACGCGACGGGCGCGCTCACGAGGAGGAGAAAAGAGTTGTTAACAGCCCGCGTGTATCGCTACATTAGACGCGATAGAAATACCACCGCGTCCGTGGCAAATCGACCGGCCACAGGCTGCTGGCTTTGGTCGGTTCCTCGTGAGTGGTAGCCTCGTTCTCCGGGTTTCTTTTTCGATGGTAACGTGAAACGAAAATAACGATTCTTTGATCGATCATCGTCGGTCCCGGTGTGCATCTTTTACATCTTAACTTGTACCAATTATTCTTTTTCTTCGTGCTTCCGTCTACTTCGTAATGTCGAGTGCAGTAGGATAGAAAATTGGTGCAGTCGAGAGAAAACATTCCAAAATGCAGAAAACAAAGGTGCTGGTTAAAGATAAAGCTTTTTCACGACAAAGCACACGCTGGGCTGTCTACTTTTTACAACGAAACGCATGCTGCCCTGACTGAAATTTCATTGCGAAATATGTTGATTGTAACTGAAATAATTTGAGTAGTGACTTAGCAAAAATCTTAATAGAACCATTTATTTCATTAAGCAGTAATAACATGAACAATATAAAAAAAACACTAAATTACTTCTTTTAAATTGAAAATTTAATAATTTTGTATGCGTTCGTAGCCCAAAATGAATCACTTTGTGAGAACCCATGTATGCATTCGTAACGCTCAAAGGGTTAACAAGTGTTTAAGAAATAATGGATAACCTCAGCAAGAAGAAGTAATAATAATAATGCTTTGTTTAACGGGCCCGTTTCATCACGAACTCCATCACTTCGAATATCAGCTGTCAAACGAATCGAAGTCTTCCTCGTCCCTTTTCACTCGTCACGGAACACGAACGGCGCGGATAGACAGGAAGGCATAGACGGAACGGAGCAATAGAGCCATCAAATTATAATTGCCGGTCGAGTCGTTGAAGTCACTGCAAGTATGCTGCTCGTGTACCCTGGGGTACGATAATGCCCGCTTTGTTTTCGTTCTGGCCTCTTTCCGTGCGACCGTTTTATGCCGATTACACTCGAGCGTTCTCCAACAAGAAGAAGTACCTTATATACCTTCCTGCGTACACTCCCGTCCATAAATTACCGAGTACTCGATGAGCGTGAAGCGAAAAGAAATTCAACTTAAAGTTACACAGTGAAGCTGATCACTCGCTAATCATTTATGTCGGGCATGTTACATTGGGTTGTCCGGAAAGTTCGTGCTGATTTTGAAGGAAAATTGAATCGCAAGGAATTTAAATTTTACCACACATCTTCAATCAGTCTAAAATATTTAACACTATTCCTACCGACAATTCACATATACCTATTCCTACCGCGACATTCCCACGTAAGACAGACTACAAAATTTTCTCAGGATGTAAACAATGAAAAAAGAAGTGAATATTGAAAAATGTATTATACGTATATTTGAGGAAAAGTCTAAAGTTTAAAGGCGATTCAATTATGTTGTATATGTGAAATTCTACTCGAAATTTTAAAAACGGTCATTTGACGTTGGTCGTGGTCGTGGTTAAACCTGTTCTTATGCCACCTATCAAAAATCGGCACGAATTTTCCAGACAATTCAATACAATGAACTATACTTCTTTCTTTAAGATCTTATCGAAAATACTATAGTACAATAAGTATTCTATTCGAATTTTACAAGCTTCCACTGATTTTTGGGCCGGAGTGTACGTTCAGTTGAGGAAGGACAAAGAGGGAACCTATCCACTCGATTCTATTCTTACGGTTTTGCCCGTCGCTGCTACGAGAACCTGACGTTGACGTGTACCAAGTGCCTCGGCGATGGTTCTCTGGTGGGTTCGCGTGTACAAGGTTGACGTAGAGTATGAATGATTCCGTTAACTGGACGTTGGTTGGCACTTCGAGGCCCGAGGATTATTTCTCAGGAACACGTTGAAGGGTGCAACGTCGGGCGAGAGCTGTTCCCTTGAGAATTTTCGATCGAGCTCCCTCGAAAGCAAACGTCAGAAAAAAAGAGAGAGAGAGAGAGAGAGAGTTAGAACGCGTAAATGGTTAGAGGTTGTTGAAAAATATTATATTAGATCCGAGACAGAGTGTATCTTGCACTTTTATTTTATATTGTAAACAGCCTCGACGATCGAAGAAACTGTTACATTCAACGGTGTATCAAGATTGACGTTCGCTATGTACCTCGAGAGCCGATTTTACGCGTCTAATCGATCCATGCAATCTTGGCCGATAACCCATCGAGCAAAGGCGACAACCGAGATACGATTGACATCGTGTTGAATTGGAAAGATCGGTCAGATAGACGCGCCACCTCGAGCTCCTCTATTCTTTAGACATTTTCGACGAAGTTCGGTCTTTAACCTTCTCGTTACCGTGAAATCTGCTTGGAGAACGCTAATAGCGACACGGGAAGCGGTATTGGAATATTTTTTGCAAGAGGAACTCTGACATCTCCTCATAATGAATATAATTTATCGTGAATGATTCTTGGATGAGTGCTGAGGAATTTATCGAGCTCCTAACAGTTTATTGCCTAGAATAAAATTCTACAATTCCAAAATCCTACAACACATCCGAGAAATAACGAAAAATTACAAAATCGCTAAATTAAGCAAAACATAACTCTCCCTTATTTAAAAACCCGAGCAAACTCCACAAAGAATCTAACACAATCTGAGCCAGCCATAACATTAACATCAAACCTACTTACTTGTGACGAAGAAATCAAATTGAAAATTATATTCAAAAAAATACCTAATACAAGAGAAACAAACCGTAATGATTAACTTAAAGATCACGGTAAATTTTCAAAAGTATAGGTATCAGAATAAATTTACAAAATTTCCATGAAAAATTATAAAACGGTCATTTTGACCGGTTTTGATGGTTATAGCGTTAAAAGACGCCTTCAGATTCTTACGTCGGTAAAAGGTTCGAGCAAAATTGCGTGGTCGTCGAATCAGAGCGATCGACTCGAATCGGAAATACGTAACCAGAACAGAGCGCCTGCGTTCTTCGTCGATCGCGACCCGATCGAACGCTTTCATCTCGCGCGTTCACTGTCAATTCGGCTGTCTTTCCGACCACGCCTCCGCGGGCAGATAGACACGCGTATGGAAGCAGCGACGGGCCGGTGAACTTCAGATGGGATGACGGATAAATCGGCCGATCGATCGTTCACCCGGTGATGGATCTGTTCTCGACTGGTTCCTTTATTTCCCCTCTTTTTTTTCCCACTGCCACCCCGGGCCCCGTGCAGGACGGAACCCGCGCCGTACACCTTACACACATATTTTCAATCACGATCTACTACGATCCAACGTTGTACCGCTTTATCTCGATTACAGTCCCGAGATGGCAATTGAGTCGGCCGTGAAAGCAATATAATTCCATCGCCGCTCGTCCGCACGGATAATGATCGCGTTACGATACGGTAATGACACGATCGCCGCGCCATTAATGCGCACGTTGATTGTGGATTAATATAACGTAATGGGACGTCCAGTTACCTAGTTCCTGTGCCTCGGGGATGGAGCACAGTCTGGGGATATTTTTCGCTTCGCGTACTCTGGTACATCGACAAAGTTCAATGTAACGAACTTCGTCGTTCACGGGCTACCGTATCTTCGATAACGATTGGAATTTGATCACTTAATAAGTAAAACTGTGTGTTTTTTAGTGTTTATAATTATGTAAAGTTATATTCTTAACCCTTTGACTAAGGCAGACTTTGCAGACACGTACCGGTCGTACCACACGGTAGAAATTCAGTTACGACCGTACGCCGAGAACTTTGGGTGAAATTTTGGGTAGGGAAGCACTTTTATGAAAACATAATTCAATAATGAAAAAACTAAATTTCAGTACATTGAAACAATATTATTTATTTCTTTGTATTCTGAACCGAAATACGTTCCTGTAACTCCAATGAAACTAAACGTTATCGAACTCAAAGGCAAACGAGGGTTTCGTTTTCCCACCGACTTGAGTGTCATGGCGCCTGCATAGTGGTCCCTTCGATTAACTCGTTATGGACGTCAACTAAATTAGAAAGATCACGCGTTCGGCTAAGCATGCGTCGCCTAATCGTTCCCAGGGTAGCAATCGATGCATCAGGATGATTTACGTGTCGTTAACGCGGTCCACTGCCGTGGATCGTTTTAGGAAAGGGACGATTAACGGTGAAAGCTTCTTGCTTGAGTTATAAAGTGTGTCGGAGAAGCGTGCCTGTTCTGATACTGTGAGGCACGACCGTGTGGAAATTGGTGACTTCCAATTTCTCAAAATACCTACCGGCTCGTGGAGGCAACGTCGTAAACATGCGAGTTAATGACTGTGTTTGGAAGCCAATGAAACGCTTTTGGTAATTAACTTCGTCACGTTACTTAGAGCGTTCCTTACGAACCTGATGTTTCATTCTCAAGAAACTCAGTATAGCAGCGCGATAAAATTTTTCAAAAGTTAGCATACGATTGAGCTAGGATTGTAGCAAGAAATAGATATTCGGAAACAAAAAGAAATTTCAATAAATCATGCAAAGTATTTTATGGTAAAAAATGGATAGGTACATAATAACCAAAAGTAATGTTGATCGGTTTTTTAAATTGGATGGTTATTAATGGAAAATATTCAGGGTACACCAGAAATTAAGGTTCTTGCAAAATTAAGAATAATACAAAATTACCGTACTATTTATGTGGAATATTCGTTATTATTAAGTATCATACGACAGCAACTCGGATAATTATTGTACCGATATATGTTGGACCACTTTACCGAAATTGAATAACATTATACAAAGTAAAACACGAAGAACAGAGTATCGACAAAAAGAAGTGCATGAGGACGGACAGGAAGCGGTTCCCAGCAAACAGGCTTGTATTACAGATATCGTAAACCAAGAAACAGGATGAACGACACAGGGACGACGCCTCGAGACAGACGCGGGGGAAAAGCGAACCGACGGAACTACAATTTTGTCGATCGTCAGGTGACCGACGTCGTAAATCCTAAAGAGCGTTCGTCAGTCGTTTTCGGGACACGATCTGTTTACACGAGCATTTAGGAGCTGAGCACGGGGTTTTAAATATCTTTTGACGTCCGAATAGCCGGATACGCGATGCCAGGGTGCAGGGGAAGACGTCCCTGATGACCCTTCGGACATTTTTGCGCACCGGCCCAGGGCACTGTAAAGCTCGTAAAGGGGCAAGTAAAAGTGATTTGCTGTCGAGCTACGTTCACCCTGGAAACCAGCGTCGTATATCTCCTCCCTTTTTAATCGTATACGTCTATCTAGAAAAATTCGATCGTAAATAAGGAATGAATTAAATTTTATGGTGGCGGTGCGAGGGCAAGATTACCGGTCGTCAAAACCAATTAACTCGCGCTGTCCATTTGACGGTCGTGACGTAATTCTCTCTCTCTCTCTCTCTCTCTCTCTTCCTCTCCATCTATCTGTCTATCTCACACCCTTTCGATTATTGTTTTAATTGATACCGCGATCATTATCGTTGGTAAAAAAATACACGTCATCGATTAACAATCCCGACAGGAAATCGGTAAACAAGCGTGACAGGGTCGGTTTTATGAATCAACAACGTTCCAGGAAATAACAGCGAGCCCGTCACACTATTAAGACATTAAGATCCTCTGCGGCCGCTTAATTGCTCGAGCATGCTTGCCGTTTCCGTGATTTATTCCGCGCGAACGTTTTCGGTTGGTAGCGAGTCGGACGAGGATAAAGCCGTGAATACATAATGAATTGGACGAAGCCGCGGTTATATTGAGCCATCAGGTAGACGAGACGGCTCGATCGAACGGCGCGACGCCTCTTAAAATCCTCGGTCCCGCGGGGCCATTTATTTACGGTCGACCGGCCGACTAATTTCTTGAGTAATCGCGCGAAATTTAGTGTCACCTTTTAAGGCGACATTCCTCGCGACGTTGTAACGATCGTGGAGCGTACTCGTTAAGGGGTCTCCGCAGCCGTTGCTCTGGGAAGCTCGCACAGTTAAACGAGGATAAAAAAAAATCGTCCGTATCGTTATTAAAGAAAATTCAAGTCATCGTAAAAACCAGCAATACCATTATAAAATGAAACGAAAGCATGAACAGTATTTACTGAAACTCTTACACATCTTTTATGGAGAAAATTACCTTCTACTAGTTTTCTCAATTTTTGAAGGATAGAAGTGCAGGTAACGAGATAAAGTAAAAAGGCTATGTCTCTTAAATCTGAAATAAAGATATTACAAAAAAATACATTCCAAATATTAAATTGCTTCTCGTTCGCTGTGCTTGCTCTTGCCCAAGCTATTCTTCCGAGAACGCTGGAAGTCGAGCAAGATAAGCAAAAAGACAAGAGCTTCAATCATAGATCGCGTGGAAAACTGGACTCTCCTCGCTGCGAGCCGAAAAACGACCATCGAGGTCTCCCTAAGAGCGTCTAATTGTCGGCTTCTCTTCCTTTCCACGAGTACGATCGCCAGCTCACCGACAGTTACAAAGCGCGCGATTAACGGTAAAAACGAGCAAACCGAGCCGCGCGAAAGGGTAACAAATAGCGCGGACCAGCGCCCCGTGAATGGGGGGGACAAGGGGGAGGGAACGCGAGGGAGAAGATTGCGAACGGTACCCGGGGCTAGACGAGGACCAGTCCACCGATCGACCGGGCGAAGATAAGAGCGGCGTGTCGGGACGGAAGGAGGCCAAGCGACCGACCACAGGGACCGATGATCGCGGATTTCGCCCGCGGAGCCAAAAACCGAGGCCGATTAAAATTGCCGCGGTGGCGGGCGACGGCTCAATTATCACCGGACGAGCCTCGCAAACGCACACGAGCGTGTAAACGTGGCCGCGATCGGCAGAGCGGCGCGAGCAAGGAGGAGTCGGGGCCCCGGGGCCAAACAGCGGCGCCCGTCTCCGTGGGTAAATTATTGTTGTTAATGACATATTTATTGGCGGTGCCCGGTGGTGGATACCGGGAAGCAGCGGCGTATCGCCCCGGTGTAATTTGCTGATTCGAGGGAACCTCGGAGATCTCTGTTGGTCCGCTACCGCATTCGGTATTCGGGTCTCTCTCTTTGTCTCTCTCTCACATTCTCTCTCTCTCTTCTTCTCTCTTTCTCTCTCTTTATCTATCTATCTCACAGTCTCCCTTTCTCTTTCACACACATTCTCTCTCCCTCTTTCGTTTTCTCTCTCTGTCAGAAAGGACCAGAATTTTTGTGGTTTCGTTCGTTCATTTTCTTGCATCTTAATTTATTTCTTTTTTCTGTCAACCAGCTGGTATCTTTTTTCTCTTCTTTTCCTTAGTCCGATGTGCTTGTAGTTCGTGTCGCTCTATCAACGGGGACGAACATTTTTGTGGTTTCGTTCGTTCATGTTTTTGCTGGGTCTTGCTTTTTTTCGACCGCCTCTGTATCTTTTTTCTTTTCTTCTTACTTTGTTTCTACTCAGTTTGGCGTGCATGTCGTTCGCGTCGCTCTTGCTATCGGATGGAGATGGGAGGGTCTTCCGAGGGTGATTAACCGTGCCGGAGGCGAACAGGGCGTCTGGGAAATCGCAGATCGGAGGCAGGCTGAGAGTAAATCGTCGCTCCGTGATCGTTGTTTGTAAGATGAGCCACGCTTAAGGGAACGGAGAAACTTGTAACGAGTCGAGGACCATGCAGGGGGACGGTAATTTTGTCGTGGGACAGAACGAGACCTATGGCGCGCGTCGAGAAAAATTCTTCTACTTACCCTTCCGCTCCCGCTTTCTATTTCTGATCGTGACGAAAAGCAGTCGCGGGTCGTTTCTACGATACGCGTTCAGGAAGCTTTCGAAACAGCCGTCGCGGGGTTTGCATCACCTGTCCAAGTGATCCCACGCGAGGTGAGAACGCGCGATGGGAGTGTATTTTCACCATGGACGAAAGGTCTTCGACGAGGATTCCTCAACGCGACAGCGTTCTCCTTTTACGTCGCGAAATCTCACGTCGAAGGCGAGTCGAGTCGAGCCGAGGAAGAGATCGAGCGTTCCCCGCGAGGCGTTATCAGGACACACGAATCGTTCCTTAATGATGATTAATGAGCGGCTCACGCGGACAGCCGACGGTTGCGCAACCCTCCTCTCGATAATTAGTCGACGGGGTCGTAATTCAACGATCGCTGACTAGTGGAAAGCGGTCTTCGGACTTATGGTGCTTAATTATTTTGTCACTAACTGAATATACGCTTGCGCGACGTCGTTCAACCGTATGTGATCAGCGTCAATGCGCGACAGCGACGGTCTTTTTCTTTCTCCTCGTTGTGTTCGCTCGACCGACAACGTGGTACACGCTGGTGATATTAACATTTTGTCTTAAAACAACGCGTGGGAGATTGGAGTGATCCTACTTCTGTGGTTAAAATGAGAACCTCGTATATCAGACATGCGATGACCTTTTCTGGGCAAAAGCGAAAAACTCATGTGTCAGATATGTTGTTCCGTCCTACTCAAAAGGTTAACGCCGAAATGTGTGGCCACGGAAAAAAAAAACTTCTGTCAGACGCATATATGCGTCCATAGCACTTAGAAGATCACCGCTGAAACGTGTGGCCACGGAAAAAGTCATAAGATGAAGAAAACAAAAATTGATAAACGCATATATGCGTCCATAACACTCAAAAGGTCAAACATCCCGCGAAACGTGGAAGGTGAACAGAGAGTTTCGAGTCCTCGCAGTTCGTTCGTTTGAAAGAGGAAATGGTAGCGTGCGTAGATCGAAGCGGAAGCGGGCGAGCAGCAGTCGTGCAATCATCGGCAACCGCGTGATTCGAGGACCGTTGCAAGGGAAATTGGCTGAGCCGGATGATGATTCGATTGAATGAATTCGCGTAGCGCGATCGGCGTCGTCGTTTTAACGAAATGAAATTGTTGCCGGTAAAGCCGGTGTTCGGGTCGAGGCGGCCTGCTTCCGATGATCTTCCGCAAATTACCAGTTACAGTTACAAATTTATCGGTAATAAAGGTAAATACTGATCGATCGATCGAGCGATCGATCGAGCCCCTGCAAACGGTTCAAAGAAACGATCCCTCGAGTCGGAGATCGAGGACTCCGATTGCGACGATGAGAAAGCGTCCGGCCCGTTAATGGGGAAGAATGGGTGGACCGAATGGTTCGCCTTCATGAATTTCGCGAACACGCCAATTTGAAACCGGCGTTCCACGAATTTTAGGCGCATTCCTCGCTATAATTACCGTGATACCGGCTCACGTCGGCCAGCCGTTCGTTTTTAAGTCAAACACAGCCTGCCGAATTTCCTGATAAAGCTATTACGCCCATAAACCGGGCGATCTGCAATCATCACTATTACGGCAAATTCCTGTTTTCAGGAAGAACGCGGACGATTTTGTGGGGAAAAAGTGGAAGAAACGATGCGAGCGGTGCAAACGATCTTTCAGGCGTACACATTTTAACGTTCTGTGTAATGCCATGGTGGCTCGTGGAACCACACTTTTATCTGTTACAAATTTCACTTTGTAAATACACTATTTGACAGTATCGCGTTTCTACAATTGTTACAAGGCTAAAAATTATAATGGTATATCTTAAACTTTTAAACAGTGTACTTTTATTATGTTTGCTTTGCTTATACAGAGGTCGGGCTCCTGAACGACTATATATCGGTGAATACGAGAATAATGTCGCCGATTAAATGGCGAAACGTTCTCCGATCGGTCGTTTATTAATAATAAATTACTGTGTAACGTTCTGGTGAAACGGTGGGGAAGGGGGGAAGCAGCAAAAAAAAGAAGGACTCGATGAACCGGCCTTGAAGAGCATATATTGGATAATCCATAAAAAGCACTCTGATATAGGCTGTCAAAGAGCCGATACGTATCGAGACGACACCGATGATTAATGTTTCCCCACGATACCCGGCTAAACTCCGGTCTATCGCGGGGCTGACTATGATTCGACTCGAGATTAATAGGTTTGCGTAATAGATTTCAAAACACATTTCGCCAGTTTTCTATTTAGTGCCTCGATGAACGGTGTCTCGCGCGGGGGTGAAGAGCGAGGACCACAGATGTTGGTTAATGGACACGGAATACATAGTGCGACTAATCCGAATAACCGAGGAGTTTAGGTTTATGTGGTGATTAAGTGATTCGAATTAAATTTAATCGAGAACTTGCGAAATGGTCGATCGTCTCCAAAAATTACAATTTTTTTAAGGAAACGTTGGAAACCAATTCTTCCATTCATTTTAAAACTTGTTACGCTATCGCAGTATACGTTCGAAAAATCGTATAAAATTTTGTTCAAAACTGCCCACAAAATTAATTTCAACGATGTTAAATGCTGCAATAGCGAGATGTGAAGATTCTGTAATAACTATAAATTATAAATCACATCACTTCACCCTGTACCACTTGTTACGGTTGCATTTTACAGTCACGCTATTCTATTTCTATAGCGAAGGTGTCGAAATCGAATCGTTACGCGGATTCTTGTGATGTTCAGGTGTTCAACGTGATAATCACTGATTTGCATAATGACTGTACAAAACTACGCGGAACGCTGGAACCAGGTGTTCGTTATTCGGTGGCGATGAAACTGCAAATTTTTCGCGCGTCGTAAAAATGTTTAATTGAAATTTCAAGGCGAGTAAATTTCGAAACGATAATGACAGGTCTAAAAACGAACCGTGCCTGAATGGAGAGGACGCGGCGCCATTCTGCTCGATAAGATCTTCGTTTTTAAATGAAACCCTTATCTCTGACATAAGCGATTTTAATTGTGCCATATTTTTAACTCCTGAATAATTATTTCGTATTATTGACGATCAACCTCACAATACTCTCTCTTAACTTTTAATTTTACCTCAGCGCCATGGTCTAGATTTTATCAGCACCCTCTGTTGTAGAAATTCAACGTTACTATATGAAAAGCACTAAAATTGCAAAAAATTAATTTTACAGAAATTACCCTTTCAATTTGTTTGGTACTCAAAGAGTTAAGCAGATAGATACATAGATAGATAGGTATTTATTAATTTCAGCTTTCGTGCCCATAAATGGACTTGATTTACATAATTTCTACATACTTGCCTCCATACTTTGCCTTTATAAATTTATAAATTAATTCATTACATTCACCCTTCATACTTTCGTCTCTCTCTCTCTTTCCTTTCTCCCTCACTCCCTCTGCCCCTCCCTTTCTCTCTTTCTCTCTATTTCCTCCCTATTCGTCTTTCTATTTCCCTCAACCATTCAACAACCCTTCCACATACCCACCCCTCCACTATCTGTTCTTCCCCATCCTCGCATCTCTCCATTCGCTCGCATTCTTGTAATAAGTGTTTTAACATTCCGTATTCTTTCTCGCATAATCTAGCTTTTCTGCTATCATTAGTTAACCAGTATTTATTATACTGAGGACACGGTTACGAAGTGACGCCATAACTTCCACGCTCGATGGTGGCCGTGCGTGTCCCAATTCAGCTGTTTCACACCTGTTCGCGAGCTTGTCCTGGGAAACGACTCATATTCGCATAAATCCTGAGAGGGCATAAGCTCGGGCCCGTTGCGTGTCTGGAGCGAGTGTCGCCGGTGGCAGAGAACACGTGTAAAATCGGGCCGGAGAATGCGTGTACCGGCTTGGGTCACGTCGTCCTGTACGTCGACCCCCCACGGACGGTTACAAATCAAAAATTAGATTCTGCCCAGCCACGAGACGCCGCTCGGTGGCGACCAAGCAAGGAGGGGGAGGGCCGAGAAAAAACTCATTTATACACGCGGGCCCCTATAAACGCCAGGCCCCGAAACCTGACTACCTGTCGAACCTCGTAACTCGACCTCGAGGCCGAGCCTGGAGAAGAATTGTCCTGGATCGAAAATTTTTTAAGTATACAGGGTGTTTTAGGTCAAATCGAATACTTACTTTTCACGGAGACTTCAATTCAATATTTGACCTTAAAAATACAAGGTTATGTTTTCATGGAGGCTTCAATTCAATGTTTGTCCTTGGGAATACAAAGTTAAACCGGAAACCCAGTTTTCATGGGGACCTCAATTCAATATTTGATCTTGAAAGCTTAATGTCAAACTGAAAGCTTAGACTCCATGGGAATCTCCATCCAGTATTTAATGCATTCCTGAAATCTTTCACGTATTCAAACTGCATCCTGCGCGTTTATTTGCATACAATGTGGATCGAATTATTTTGAGCAAAAGCGTGGGTGGAGTAGGAAGAAAAATTTAAACGGGAAAACTGACCGAATCGAACAGAATTCTATTGTTGACCAACTCATAACGGAGAAGAAATGTGAAGCCTATTAATCGTAGGAACTCGTCGAGAATTCCAATGTGTTGTAGGTACAGTAATTACAGAAAGTATCTGCGAATACGTATACTTTTTAGTGGAGCGTTCTTTAATCAGTTTCAATATTCAGTTTTCGCAACGCCAAATGTTTATGCACTCTCATAACAGTATCTATTATTAAATAACAGCCAATTTAATATAGCTGAAAGTTTAATAAGAATATAGTGCAGCTATTTTTTGAAACCATTGTACGCCCATCGAAACAAGTCCATCCAGTATTTTTATTATCGACATCGTTTGAATAAGTACGATCTTCCCGCGCGTAGCACGACCTTCCGCGCCGAAGAAATGGCGCATTGTTGCGAATATAGTGTCATTTTTATGATTCCTGTGAAACTTCCTTCCCGTTCCAACGACATTCGTATCGAACATAAATTGCAACACGGTGGATGTTAATGCTGCGATACACGTCGAGCCAAGAGACGTTTATGGAATATTTTGCTTGAATACATTCACTAAATATTTTTAAGCTACAAAAGGGGAAAAGAAGATGTGACATCGAGAAAATATTATCTACTCGTTTTTTAACGGAAAGATAGCACACCTTTAGATATTGTTGCTTCTTACACACGCAAAATTAGTAGCTACAATTTTAATTCTCAACATGTGAATGTTGTTCATTTATTACACTTTTCAGACCACTTCATATTCTACACTTTGTTTATATAAATACATTTCTATGTGTTTATATTACTCGTTCGTTTACATTTATGAATCGATACTTATTGGTATTAATTGATTCCCGTACCACTAAAACACATCATCACACCGCATTTAACAAAAATAGAATATACTAAAAATGAATTCCCAGTATCCTACTAAATCACCATACTTTTTGATCTCCAAGAAAATTCACCCCTCAAAGGATAAAATTAATCTCGATCATCGAACGATGAAGATCCAACGCGAGCGTAACCCGAATCTAACCATAATTAAACGCGGTTTGTCACAAACTTGGAAACCGCACATTCGTAGCGGTTCAAACGATCGATGTTCAACGGTATACACATATACAAACTGTCATGGTCCCCGAAATTCGAAGACAGGACGGTCGAACGAGTTCTTTACGGTTGACGCGAAATCGACAGGCGTACAAAAGGTCGAACACTAGCAGAAAACGTGTCCTCTTTTGTACGCTTGATTCGGTCCTGACAGGGAATCCGAGATGAGGGACGTTCTCGAATCGAAACTCAGTTCTCTTCTCTCGCCCCTTCGCCCCCGTCGTTCCTTCTTTTCTCTTTTCCCGTGCTCGATCGAAGCAACAACGTTGTAACCCGACGCATAGCGAGGTTGTTCGCGCGCCTCCAAGTTAACACGGATTTATCCTAGGTGGCCGGGCACCGCCGGAGATGATTGATAACTCTGTTGTAAAGCGTTATCAGCCGTGGCGTGCACGTTGTTATGTTCACGTCAGAAACGTGACACTGATAGACGGGCCCCCCTCCGCCCCTCTTTGTCTTCCCTATCGACCATCTTGTTCGCCTCTTCGTCGCACTCGATGCGCTTCCGCACGACCTGTTAATTCGAGCTTACACGCCGGCGTGTTAACTTCGAACCCTTTTTTGTTCTGCTTCAACGTTCCCCCTTTTTTCCGAGTCTCGTCGATTATTTTTCTTTTTTTTTTTGGTGCCAGTATCTCGCGATATGATAAATGGACATGGGGCTAAACTTAATTTGTAACGATGTCGAAAATGGTTAGATGTCCACTGGAGGTGTATCCTTAAAAAGTCTCAAATGCTCCAGATAACCATAAACTATAACACATTCGAAGCTAAAGAAATCGTTAATGATTAACTCTCATAAATGTGGTACGATAGAACCTTGATTGTCAGGCAAATGTGTTCCGACGATCACTGGGCTTCATTCGTTTGAATGCATATTCACTTTTTGAGTGCTATAGGCGCATATATGCGTTTGATAATAGTTGCTGGTAGGGAGAATGGACGAATATATGCGTTTGTCAATTTTTTCAATTTTCTGTTTACTGCAACGCGATTGTCAGTGTACGAGTAATAATACTTCATCTTTAGCAATCGCAATCGCTAACAGAGAGCCGTCCACGAGAGTATTCAGCGCTCAAAGGGTTAAGAAGCTTATGAATTTATTGAAACATCCGTGTATCCTATATTTCTTCACGGTCAAATTTCATAACCTTTAAAACTATCGTTAGACGACAATATAATCGTATAATAGATATTCTGATTACAATATTAAAGTTAATGGAGCTTCTGCTGTGCTTTTCTCTTCTATCCCTCTCAAAAACAGCGGAAATATCTACTCGTTACTTATGAGACTGGTTAATAAACTGAGGGATCGAACAAAGTATCCAGTCTATCGATCGCTACCCGAACAATACTCTTGCAATTTGTGTGATCCATAAAAATCGCTACAGAATCATTCTTTTGGCAACAAACAGCCCACGCTGTCGACAAACTCAGCTCCCAAATACCGATCTGAATGGAGCACGACCGTGAAACGTGGTCTCGGTCAGTCGACAGTCACGAACCAGTGGTTCTAGCGGTGATTTCTCAGGGTCGAGCGTCAGCAACGGATTACAAGCATCCCCCTGTTCCTCTCCGACGAACCCTTTCGCGTATCCCTTCGGTTGCGAACAATCGGGACATCGGCGAGCTCGAACACGCGTGCATTTCTGCACCACGCGACAAACACAATAAACCAGACACAATAACGCTTTCAGTAGCCTGGATGTCGTCCTTGCTACCCGTGCTTTCATGTTTGACACGTTAGTAACGAAACGTCGGGAGACTAGGTTTCCTTTAGCTTACGCGGTAACCCTTTTTTATCTTCGATAACGTTATATCGCTACGCATGAATACTCAATGCGATCTGCTTCACGCGTGTTCAATCCTGATCCACCAGCTTCAGGCGGTACTGGAGGATCCAACCCGTAAAGGTGAACATGGGGACGATGACTGAAATTTCTGCATGGCGCTTTGTTTTTATTTGCAAGCTTCCATTTATTTTTCACCGTTTTGCACAAATTTCACAGCGCGTAACAATGACAAACGGGCAACACGTTTCTGGTGCCTTCCCTGGTTATATCAATTCAAGCGTGTTTGTAAATAAAATATACAAATACACATACTTTTGTGTGTTAAGTGTAGTTTAACTGCAATGTGGCATAGTTAAAATATATGTGCTACACGTAGTTCAATTTTTATTACACTTGCGTTGATATCCGTGAAACGAAACAAGGTTACATACTCGAATCTCCCACGGTTCTCGACAGCTTCCATCAAGGTTAACCAGTCTATGCAAAACGAAATGGCATTTCTCTTGCGACGTTGAACTGTTTTCTTAAAAAAGAAGGCATTGCCACTCCATTGCTAATCCTCCTGCTTCATTAATCGATAGCAATAGGACACGTTCTGCGCGCGAGCAAATAAAAAGTTGGTCCCGTACTTGATAACCAGTCGGATAGCATCATCGATTACCAAGAACGAGCGTTCCCCCCGCCACGTAAAAGGACGCGGACCGAAGAGGATTACCGCCGTTTCCAGTCTCTCCTTAAGTAAAATTACATCTTTTCTCCTATTTACGACCGCCACGGCAGTAAAGAGCGGCCCTGGTGTGCGTGCACGACTCGCTTCCACGGAAAACGCCCCCGATTAAGCCGCTGAATTAGGAATCGAGCTGAAACGCTTCATTAAAGGATTAAGATATCTCGTGGAATCGTCAGCAACCGGCCAGGCTAATGAGCAGCGCCGCGCAGAGTAATCGTCGCGAGTCCCGTGTGTACACAGAGGAAAGGCAGCCGTTCGAAAGCGAGAAAGAACCGACTCCGCGAACTGTGAGAATCGCGGGACGGACGCGAACTGGAAACTGGTTAAATGACTTGTGGCCTGTTTGCACGGGACGAGTGGCCGTTCGTGGAAAATCATTGAAACGGTTCGCGAAAAAAGGGAAAAAAAAACGTTTCCGTCCAACAGAACGATTCCGTTCGCGACACGCTCGGTTATGGAGGCTCGCTTTCAGCCGCTGGCAACGCGTTTCAACTAGGGATTCGGTGTGACCAAAGGTAATGGGGCTCTTAAACGTGCATTAAAGGAATGCTTGTGTGGTATGAATTAAAAAATTTCGAGGTTTCAGTCATTATTAGCTTTGATCTCCATAAACAGAGGTACTAAAAGTGTCTGATATTCAAGTCGTTTATATGTATATGGCGACCTTCATGCCCTCGACAATAGGAGGGGTCAATCGACGACCTTTCTCGCAAGTGCTCGAATCCATCACGGTGTCTATATACAGACGCCCCTCGACATGAATTCAGGATTTATGCTAACCTTTTGCAGGAAAAATCCAAAAAGGAATAATCATGAGAAGTGTAACGGTTGAAAGAAGTTATACGTGTAATGTAGACGCTTAACGTCTACATGATCGTTCGTTAGCCAGTCCATTCAATTACACCGACCACGTGTGAGTCCATCATTCGTACTGACCTGAACGTGCCTCGAGTTTCTAGATCATGTCCGCACGAAGTATCATATCGTGTCTCGTTGTTCCAGAGGATCGAATACACTCTCGTTCAAAAATTTTATGACGTTCGCTAATTTTGTTCCGAATCTACACATTGAAAGGTAACCATTTTACGCGACAAAGAAAAGATGTAATGCCAGTGCACTTAACGGTTTTACTCGAAATTGAGTCTACCTGGGAATTCGTGAGAAAACAAGTGTCGGAAGACTCTTGAACGGGAGTGTACCTCCAACAGGGCTGACCGAAAAGCGAACAAGACCCGGCTTTCGGTAGGTGTGCCGCAGAAATAATAGGGAAGCTCGCGTAATAAAGCTGCGGACGTCCCGCTGAGCGGAAACCGGACGCGGCCCAATTACGGGGCCTCTTCTCGCGACGGCAACACGCGAGCCACCGTCCGCTAATTTATTCGAAACTGTCCGCCGCGGGTAATCCACCGCAGCGGGCGAGGTATGAAAACGTTCGATGCTGGGCTGATCAGGTTTGCCAGATACCGGCGTGAACACGCGAAGCTTCTCACACGTTGCTTAACCCTCGAATAACAAGATTTGGGTCACTTTTGACCCTGCCTTTAGGCATGCTTCTGTATAACCAGGTAGCTGATTTGATATAGTACATTGTAGGGCAAACTGCGTGAAGATCTGGCAATAACTAGAATCTATGGGTATGGTGCAATGGGGGTTCGACGTAAGACTAAATAGGAGTCAAAAATTTTCTTGATAATGTAGCATAAATTTGAAATTTGAAATTAGGAATTTGAAATTTGAAATTATAAATTTGAAATTTAAAATTGAAGATTTGAAATTATAAATTTGAAATTTAAAATTGAAGATTTGAAATTATAAATTTGAAATTTAAAATTGAAATTTGAAATTTGAAATTTGAATAATAAATAAATAAAGGAACGATTTTTATTTCTCAAAACTGTATAACATTCGCATAAAAATTTTGATAATGAACAATTGAGCTCCGCAAATATCCTAAATTTTTAAGTCCTAAATATGTCTACTCCACAGGATCTATCAAACGAATCACACATTGAAAATATTAAAAACCACCCTGTTGAAATTAAGAATACGAATAAGAAACAGTTAGTTTTCGAATTAATGCAACGAAGTACAATTTTGAGTTGTGAACTAGGTGCTATGAAAATCTTAGCACGGGTCATAAATTATCTCATGGTGGCCACTCGCGTAGCTATAAGACGATCGATCGTCAGACGATTACACATTCAGACTCGTTGCGAGAAAAAGGTTACTTTTACGGATGATGATTTCCTTGATAAGAACGAGGGGATAAGATTGGTTTCAAGAAGTACGGATAATGGCGACAGGGTCCAGCTACTAAAAACGGCAGGTTTCAACTACGGTCTCAAGAGCTTCGACACTCGAATAGAGTCATCGATGAGATCGCCAACCTCCGTAAAGTACCTTTTTACACCGTAGCTGGTCGTTTCTGCGTCGCCGCAAAGAAGTCATCGCGGATCGTTACGGTTCAATGGCGCAACGGAATCGGCGTCAAGTGTTTACGATGCCGCTCGTCTAATCGTTGCTCTTCGCTCTTTTTGCAGAGGCTCCCGGAGAACTTGGATGGGTGCTGACTCTAGTGATAGTGTCCTTAGTGTCGGCTGGCATCGGCGCTGTGGTCATGGTGACGCTTCTTCATTGTCGAAGGTCAGTACGATATCTGAAAGAAACATCAATTTCTTCCTCCCCTATCGCCTATTTTACTTCGTGTCGATAAATTAGGATTCGACAATGTCCAATGATCCACGACGCCATCTAATGAATCATTGTACATTAGCATACGAGACTACGCTGCCAGTCACAAATAGTCAGCGTATAGATCAGGTTCGATTTGCTTAATAAATAGGCGATTTATGCAGTTAATTATGGATCTACTTATTTCAATCTTAATTGATTATAATTGTAAAGTCGTTTAAATTGTTATCATTAAACTATTTTAAATATACATTTATTAACATTCAAATCACTTCACTTTTACTCTATTCACACCTGATCCCTGTCCTCTGCACCCTACTAAAGTTGTTAAAGTAGAATTTCCTATATTTATACTCATTTACACATATCACCACATATGGATCCGTACAAAGTAGCCCCTCGTCAAAACGCTAAGCAAGCCCGTAATTCAAATCAGAATCCTCGCGTATGAACGAACCTTTTCACTTTTCTGTCCCAATTCCGGGCGTATTCAATCGACCCACCCGATACAGTGCAAGAATTGAACCCGTCGATCGTCAAGAATCGAAATACGAGAGCGTAAACACCTGCGCGCCTCGGTTTCCGTGAGATTGCCTATCGAAATCCGGGAGGAAGCAGCAACGATGCATCCCGATACGGATCGGCGATCAGGTAGATTCGTGAAAACGATCGCGGTTTGCAGCTCCCCGACGCGGTCGTGGAGCCGGTTGCCCGATCGATTCCCCCTTAAATTACCACCTACCCGCAATGCATCAAAATCGAGAGAACCGAGCCGTAATAAGGAGGGTGAACCGAACCTGTTACTAACTAGATCGGTCGATTTGAATCCGAGCGGCGAGCGACAGGGCAAAAAAGGCCTGGAGGAAACAATGAAAAAAGCCACGGTGGTGGTGGCCCCGACAGAGAGGGACACAAGCCGTGTTACCGCTGGCCGGTCCCCGGTTTCGTTCCAGCATGACGGGAAGATCGGCCGATCTTTTATAGCGAGCTATTTCCTCCGGGCACCGGGAGACAAAGGACCCGGCGCACCCGTTGTTACTTCGAGGATTTTTCTTCGATTCATCGTGTCACGGCTTTAATCGTTAACCGATCGGAAAGAGGTTTAACGACCACTTTTACTAGACACTGTAAGGATGTAGCGTCTTCTATTTTTATCAAATCTCGTACGGGGTATAGTTTAGGAGCACTAGAACGGAAATGGCTAACCATTAACTGTAACACTACAACATACCATTCGAACGGCCTCAAAGACATTGGTATTCGTTTACTGCATACTATTGTAGAATTGTCGCTATCTACATGATCCATTTTATGGGGTGGCAACACATTTCTTTCTTTCAAGGACATTATAACAGATAACATTGGTCACTGGCCTGATAATTGTGTTCGCAGTTGGTGTAAAATGCCTGGGTGCAAGGGATACATACAAATAAATTCTGAGAAGTATGGAGTAGACATTTGCCTCATCAAGACAAAGAATTGTTTTAAAAACTTTAACATGTAGCATACACTGTGGCACTGTCACTTTCGCGTCTTGCATCCTGCGTTTAACCTCCGAATAGACGAATCGGAGTTGAGTAGGCATACTTCGGATTCGAACAACGATCGAGGAACTAGCTAACGAATCGCGTTACTTAAGAATTTCCTTTTGATTACAGCTGAAGACGTGCTTGGTCTCTAATAATAAGAGAGTTTGTGTTCTTTTTGTGTGTTGCAGATTGAAAAGCGCCGGTGGCAGAGGTAAGGATTCTCTTCAGGATTATTCTAATATTCCGGGATTTGGCGGGATTATTTACGCGTAAGCTGCTTACCGGGTTTAATGTGACTCACGTGTATACGTACAGTTATTACCGCAATCCTCTGTCCCTATTGTTGTACTCTTACCCCTTTACTTCCATAATACAACGAGTTACTGCTTCGTCGGGTCTACGAACTGGAGTTAGAGCTGCTATTCACCGAATTAACCCTTTAGGTACTGCAGAAAGTTACACTTTCCTATCCTAGCGGTCGACGCGGTTATTTCTGTGATTTGCGTAGTCTCTAATAAATTGTATCTGTTGATTTAGTGTTTTTTTAAATCTTTAATATATAACACAATACAAGTGTGCCAAAAGAAAATTTAAGAAATTAAAACGGAAAGCTGAAAAATTTGTAAAGCATAGAACTTAAATTTAAATCTAAAAGTTTAATAGACTTAAAGAAAATTTAGTATGGTAAGTTTCCAAATGTTTTATATACAGAAGATAAGAGACTCAAACGCTTGGATAGGAAAAGCGGGTCGGTATAGCGTACAGGCACCGTACCTAAAGGGTTAACCACGCGAAATTGCGCTCTCCGCGTCATCCTGTCCTGAAAAATATTTAATTCTTCATCTAGCCCGGCCTGGGCTCGATCTTGGTGAACGACAATGCGTTCCCTAATAAACGTGACCCCGTTATAGAAAATTAGTACAATAGTCATACCGATCTCAGTGGTCGTAATCATAGCATAGTTATGACTAGACCTGACAGAGCACATTCAAACCGATTCGCAGTTATTCCAGTCCCTGAGGAGGATATCAATTCAAAGTCCTGCCCATTCTCCGCTTCCATTTCCCCGTCGTTAAACATGATATCCGCCTCCTAATAATTCCTTCTTATGTCCCCTTTATGAATACTCTTTGAAACCTTATCTGCGTTCGAAAATCCTTGCCACGTGCACCGTGATCGACAAAAGGGACGCCGAGTTTTTCAACAGAACGGAGGTCGCCCGTGCTTGCTCTCATTATAACAAACGTTAACAGAGCATTAAAATATTAGTCAGAGCCATTTTAACAAACATGCTCTATTTTTTTCCAAAAAAATTATTATCCTTTTCTATAACCCCCAAAGTTACCTCTGAGCCATCTAGAAAACATTACTTTCTAATACCCTAACAATTACATTTCCTTCAAAAATTCTTGTCAGTTGCTTTATTTCACACCTCGTGTATCTTAATGCCGTTTCATCAGTGATGATCATCCGCTATTTTTCCCTAAAAAGCTATTACTTACTATAACCCCCCAAGTTACCTCTGAGCCATCTAAAAGACACTTTCTAATACCCTAACAGTTAGATTCCCTCCCAAAATCCTTGCCAGTTGCTTTATTTCACACCTCGTGTACCCGGATGGCGTTTCCACCAGTGACAATCATCCGCTATTTTCTTTAAGAAATTTTTATTTCCTATAACCCCCAAAGTTACCTCTGAGCCATCTAGAAGACACTTTCTAATACCCTAACAGTTAGATTCCCTCCCAAAATCCTTGCCAGTTGCTTTATTTCACACCTCGTGTATCTTAATGCCGTTTCCACCAGTGACGATCATCCGCTATTTTTCTCTAAGAAATTTTTATTTCCTATAACCCCCAAAGTTACCTCTGAGCCATCTAGAAGACACTTTCTAATACCCTAACAGTTCGATTTCCTCCCAAAATCCTTGCCAGTTGCTTTATTTCACACCCCGTGTATCCGGATGCCGTTTCCACCGGCGACGATCATCCGTCGAAGAAAAGACGTACGGGCCTCACGGACGGCGTCGATTGGTGCAAACGAGAAGCAAGCAGTAGGCCACGGCGTCGAGTGTCAGCGCCGATTGGAGTTTAATTAGTTCGCATAATGAAAGCCGGCGCTCCCGTGCTGCGCTCGTGCACACGTGAAGGGGTAGCAACAGCGACGGGACGGACGGGCGACATAAAGGACAGTGAAACGCGTCTAATTAACTTTCTGATTTAAAATCACCCGCGGCACGATACGATCAACGAGCGAGAGACCGGGCCTGGTGCGGGCCCGTGGAAGGAACGGACGGAGACCGAGAACCAGGGCGAATAGAGGGAGAAAGGGCAGGTTACCGCCGGCCTGGGATACAAGGGTCACCCGAATTAATTATCCGACACTCGTTTCACTGAACCACCGTGGACTACGTAGTCGTTCCTCGCCACGATCCACGATTCGCCTCTTAAGTGGGCCCTCACACCGGCGCGTCGTGATCACCGCAGTGGGACGTGCTGCAAAGGTCTCTGCATCTATACGGAGGCCAGTCACGAGGAACGGGACAATTAAATGTCTCTGTTAGGATTGGAGATAAAAGAGAAGCTGTGCTATACTGTCGGAGATGGTGAATATGGTGGTGTATACAAATCGTTCGTTTATAATCCGAATCTACACAGGGACATCTGTAAATTCTGAACGCGGCCTTTAAACGTAACATAAATTTTCCCTTCGCCGAAAGTGTGTGGAACACATCCGTATGATTTACGAGCGGGAACGTATTATTAACTAGCCCCTTATTTCTGAATTCTATATCGTTATATCTTCATTGACGCTAAGAAAAAAAGCTAGAACAGTGAAATTGGTAATCAACAAATGTATCAACTTATCCTGGTCTCCTCCTAGAACAGTTCGAATCGTCAAAGCGTAGCTCGTTAAATCTTCCATAGCTTCATTACGACCTCATAAATTTCTGTTTAAGGACACAGTAAATTACAAGCCATTGGCTGAAACCTTTCAAACCTTGGAACTCGCTTAATCACCTCCTCGTCCCACGGTTTCTATTAATTACGCTAAAACCGCAACGTGTAAGTACACCCGCGGGTTTATTTGTCCACGGTGTTCTACGTAAACTTGTCGCCGGTGAAATTATAGCTGTGCCCGAGTATGGATGTAATTGGAATTTCTGCGGAGCGAATATACACCAGAAGTGACTCGGTTGAATAGCCGAGCGTCGTGATGGCGCGCGGCGCGCAATTTCTTCCACGAGTAAGGGGGATGCGGGAGAGCAGTGGAGAAGAGGGGAAAAAAAGGAATTAATGAAACATCGTTGAAGTGTACAACAGTGCGTAAGAATCGCCGCGAATGCCAACGGACAAGAGAGGCGTTAATGGCCGGCTGAAAGGGGCCGTTGCGCAAAAAGGACGAGGGCCCGCGTACAGGTTAGGTTGCCGTGCGATCGACGGGGCACAATGGCGATTCGAGGGCCGGGTAGAATAGGTGAGTCGAATGCGTTAATCGGCTTATCGCGCGCACCTTTGCTCGATACGCCGACTCAGCCGGCTGTTCTCACCGAAAACTCGACAACGATCGCTCCTATTCGTTCAAAGAGTGTTATTTACTATGCTTAGAGCGTTTCTGCTTTATGGGGATGAAACAAAAGTGTATTCGCTTTTATATATGGATATCGAGAGCGTTAGACTGGCTGCATACGAATCTTAACCTTAACACTAGGTTTACGGGTTTCAATTTGACGGGTTTCAGACTTCGTGAGCAAAATTTGCAAAAAGGATTACTATTATTCCTAATGACTTTTGTTGATTTTTATTGATGGAGTTTTGATATTGATGGAGCTTTCAAATGCTGTATGATGTACACCTATTTCTTAGTACATGTATAGTGGAAATAGAGAAATATCCATACAAAATTATTTCTTTATGAGAGAAAAATCAGTTTCGAGAAATAGTATGTTTTAACAATTATAATATTAGAGTTGATGTTAAAATTTGAAGATTTCTTGCGAATTTTGGTAAATCTTGTTTTTTTTTTACTAAAACTAGTATTACGAATGGGAAGATTTTGTACACGTCCATAAGCGTTACGAGAATCGCATGAAGGTTCACGCGTCCAGAATACATATCGGGTGATACAAAACCCATCGAGCACGAAGCCACGTGCAGGAAATTCCACAAACCGTCGAACCTAACCCACATTTTTCTCGCATCAGTGAAAATCTTCCTGACATGATGACGCACGCGGAGGAATCAGAGCCATCGTAGATGGAGCATTGTACAGCAAACGGTCCCGTGTATCACGGGGACTGCGACGAGCACGCACGGGAAACGGAATCCGAGAAGCCCTGTAAGCGTTCGAATCTACTAGATCGTGAGGAGCACATTTGCCCCCCGCTGTCACGACACGGCACCACGATTTTCACGCGTCCCGGCTGCCGGACCGACGCATCCGCCGGCCAATTAATATTCGAACCGTCTAATCCGGTAGATCATGCGGGGTAACGCGTCCACGGAAGGACAACGCGAAGCGACAGCCCGGAAAAGAAACGGATCTTATTACTCAACCTCAATTCCTTCTGTAGGTGGGAATTGAAGACTTTCGTACAACCGGTTACCCTCAGTTTTGGTCATTTTTAAGTCTGATGCTGTCCTATTAACCTTTTGACTACGGTAGACTTTGAGACGCACTGGTTAAATCAGTTAGGGAATACGCAGAGAGGTTTGGGTGAAATTTTGAGTAGGGATGCATTTTTGTGAAAACATAGGTATTTCTGTAATTAAAAAACTGAATTTCACTACATTAAAACAATATTATCTATTTCACTGTATTCTGGACGGAATTGCTACTGTGAATATTAGAATGCCTATAGGAGCCATCCGTGTCAGAAAGGCAAACTGCATCGAGTGTCTTTAGGCGCCCTCAGTCTCAGACGAATGCAATGGGATAAACGCCTTCAGTGTCACAAACGCAAAATTTATAAACGCCTATAAGCGTCCACAGTTATCTAGGGGTTAATAACAAAGAGAACTCTATTGCTCGGTGACCTAATATAGAAGAGCGTATAGTATACATAAATGAAAAAGAAAAAACCGAGCTTTCAATCTTTAAAAAATTTCATGGTATAAATGTTTACCTATCGAGGAACGTAAGAAAAAAAATGAAATTTCAGATCTTTAGAGAAGCTTCTTTAATTTCCTGAACGATCATCGTTTCTGAAGACGATCGAAGGTTGACCTGAAGCCTTCAATTAAGCTGTGATCGCAATGAAACCATGTATATCGCTGCAGAGACAGAGTTTCCTCCATTCTCAAGACGCCATAGTTTATGGACAGTAGAAAAGAGACCGGAGAGATAGCTTGTGACAGTCCGACGTTCAATTATAAACGAAAACCGATCCTAGGACGCTGTTACGCGCCCGGCAAGTCGATAAATCGACACCGCCTTATTTACGATAGCAATAAACGGCTTAACGCTTGCCGCGGAATGCTAAATTGCTGTTCGTCGATGGGTACACCAGCTGAATGCCAAGGAGGACATGGTCCGACGATAAATAACGCGATTACCGCGTGCTCGTCCGCGTAATCGATTGCACTGGGATCTCTGAACGTTCGCGAGCGCGCATCCGTGCAAATGAAGTCGCACGCGCCTATCCTCTTCAGGGTGATGGAGCACCCGGTTGGTAATGAATGGAAGGTTGATTAGGGTCGCAGAGAACCTTGCGTTCGCGGCAATTGAAATCTTTAACGCTCACAAAAGGAACAGGTAATTGGTCCCGATCGAGCCTTACCTCTGCGTACCTCGTGTCTGCTAAAAGAGCATATGGACAATTTTCTCTTTACGTAATGAAGGACAAATTTCATAGCCGTCAAGTGTATATACACAGATACGTGTATACGTACATTCGTCGAGACTCTTCAATGTACCGATAATGGCGACTAGGAGGTCGTTAGGGGTAGAACTCGCGCGAGAGGTTCAAGGATTCGTGGCTCCTTCGTTACCGAGTAATCTCGTTGCATGGATTCTAATTGATTAGGGTCGCAGACAACATGCGTTCGCGGCAATTGAAATCTTTAACGCTCACAAAAGGAACAGGTAATTGGTCCCGATTGGGCTATAGCTCTGCGTACCTCGTTTCTGCTAAAAGAGCATACGATCAATTTTCTCTTTACGTAATGGAGGACAAATTTCATAGCCTTCAAGTGTATATACATATATCTGTTCGTGGAACGAAACCGTCGAGACTCTTCAATAAACCGATAATACCGACGAGGGGGTCGTTAGAGGTAGAGCTAGCGCGAGAGGTTCAAGGATTCGCGGCTCGTTCGTAATCTCGTTGCACGGATTCTAATTATGCAAATTAAGGCGTAACCTGTATCGTTATAAATATCCGGGAACGTCGTGCCGTAAAAGGAAGATCCGAGTTTCTCCGCGGGTACGTCACCCTGCTTTTCATTCCGGAACGTTTGAGCGAGCGCGTCAGCGATTATCCCTCGCGAGCCGTGGTTTCTCGGAACAGGAGGAGAAGAAGAAGAAGAAAATAGCGCGTCCGGACGAGCGAGTCCAGAGAGATTATACCTGTGCTGTCCGCGCGCGTGCACACTCGGCGCTGGTGTAAGGGCACCGCGATAAACGAGAACCAGTCCTCTGTATCTCCTGCCAAGTGACAGCCTCCGAGGCGCGTAGCGCGGGTTTCGCTCGACGAGTCCGCGGCAGTCCAACGGGACGACGAAAACCACCAGCGAGGCAGAACAACGACGCCAACGAGGAGACTCGTACATGCGTAGGTTATGAGGCGGTGCCGGTGAGAAAGAGGGACACCGACATGGGATTCCCATAATCTCGTTTTTTCTCCGCGGCATTCCCATGCCCACTTACCACGAGGCGGCACCTCTGATCTATGAATTCCGAATTCTTTTTTTTTTTCACTTCTCCTCCTCCTCCTCCTCCTCCTGCCTGTCCTCTGCCCTTCCCGCTTTGCCTTCCTCCTCGTACCTTCAACCCCCTGCTTCCTCGTCGTCCACCCCGAACCCTGCCGCGTTTCTATGAGCGCCGTGACAGCACGATGACGGGTGCACAATGAGGCCATACAGAAAACAGCCGCTTTTTTCCCTGTCTCCTCCTCTCTCTCTCTCCATTCATACACGCGAGCTCATGTCATAATGCACTGATTCGGGTCCATGTGTACGCGTGCACACACGCGTGTAACTCCGTGTTTGTGCACGCGACCCAGGGTATACGCGAGGGTACACACGCGCGCGTTGCTGCGTAACGTAACAGGATTCCATTCGAGCTCACCTGGCACTTCACCAGCTTCATCGTGATCCGTGATCCCGCTGGATCCTCGACCCTGCCCCGATGAAACTCGAGCGCGAAACTCGACTTTCGTTCGCGATCCCTGCCAACGGATTTTCCGAAGGACCTACTGCATCACGTGGGACCCACCGGTTTTTTTTTTTTGGTCGATGTTCCAGGGAGCTGTTGCAGCGTCGGCGTCGAGGACTCTAACGTTCAAGAAGCCGGTGGCCCAGGTGGCGGGGGCGGAGCCGGTGGTGGAGTGGCCGTTATACCCGACCGACCGCCTCTCGAGCTGGATAAGCTGCCGCCTTATCACGACGTTGCCCCTAGTCCTGGTACGTTTCACTGAGAACCGTTAATGAATGCATCGTTGTACTACAGCGTAGAGCAGCGACTACATACTTATCGATCGTAAATATCTGCTTGCTCTTACTTTTGGTTTGATTGAATCATGCGAGTAATTTGTGGGAGAAATGACTGTTATTTTTTGTACTTCAATTCGAATTCGTGAATAAACATAAATATTTCAGATATACGAGATGTCAGATATACAAGCAGGCCACCTAATTATAAAAGATTACGCCGCGTCTAATCCGATTAATTATTCAAAGTGCTAACACGCGAAAGTCAGTTTTTCTTTCAACTTTCAATTTGTTCGTATAATTTTGCAAATTTCACGTTTCCTGCAAGAAAAGCGATCTCGTCGCGATCTTACAGCGTTTCGAGTTTAACACCGTCGTTGTAGATGGCAATTAGCTCACCTGTTTTAATCGAGAACACCCTGGCATACGCTCGAGTGCCATTATGGTACCGTTTACCGGTACTTAATAATAGACGCAAGACAAGTGGGAACGAAACGACTTGCATGAACCCGTGTGATGTGATTCAAGGGCACAATGTGTGGTCGTGGTTAGGCTCGCGACGCGGCGGCGGTACACCGGGAGTCGTCACGACGCCTCTGTCGCTTCCGCAACACAGACGGGCGATGAATCTCCCCGTGGAGAACCATTACACCCACATGCAAACGGACGAGGCCCTGTACGCAGAGCTGGACTCCCAAGCCGCGAGCTACGCCAGCGATCTCCAGCTACAAATGAGAGGAAGCTCGACGTACGGTACAACTTCCGGCGGCCAGGACGACGAATACCACGAGCTGGACGCCGCCAGGTTACATCGTCATTACGGTGGTGGCGGTGGCAGCGGCGGCGGTGGTGGTGGTGGTGGCGGTAGTAACGGAGACGGATCGTTGCAGAGGGACACGCTTCGTACACGCCACAGTAAAAGGTAAATTAATACAGCGTAATTAAGTTTTTCACGAGGCAACCGTGCTCGAGCCGTTACGCTTGTAATGGCCGTTTTGCGTCGGCAATGATCGCTCGGGAACACGCCCTCGTGAATCTGCCGGGGAATATCGGGAATATCGACAGCTAATTGCATACAGTGCGCGACAAAATAATTGCACAGCCTATGATTTAGAGTAACTTCAAAGCGGTGTATCTCGGCAAAAAAAGAACATCGTACAAATAAAAATCAAATTTGACTTTAAAGGGGAAGGTTGGTACTATACGGTGCTGTATAGTATCATTAGACGACTAACAATCGAATGCAAAGGGTTAAAAGTCAAATTAGACTTTATAAGGGAAGGTCAATACTATACGGTGCTATTTACAAAAATATTGGACAAATGTTGTATGTATGGAATATCAACGTAAATATAGGGAAAATCCGTACTTCCTATCGATTTATCTCCTAAACTTAATGCGGCAGGCTGCTTTTGGGATCAGATTTGAATTGGACATGTGAAAGTGTATAAGAAATCTTTGCCATCTCAAACAATGAAGTCTCGTTGATCTCTTTTTTTTTTACCCTCGCTATCATTTTGTCGTGTCTAGTTTGTAGAAAAAAATATAACCTGTGGTTAATCTTTGTTTGTATTATTAAAATATTATTAAACGCTAAAAATCATACCGTCGAACGGTTTACCGTTTGCCAACTATTACCGTTAGCCGCCACGCTAACGTCACTTACAGCAATTATGATTACTTGATTTGTTAAAAGTTATTTTACTACCACGATTCTGTTTCGCGAAGTTTTGTAAAATATGTGCTCGTGGAAGTATGCACTTAAATCTTTTTTGTATCCAATAGTGGTTAACAGTTGTTTCAGAAGCGATCGAAGCCTAACTAATAGCTTCTTACTCGACGAAAGACAAGAATTTAGAATAAAATCGATGTTACGATATCGAGTGTGACAGACGATCTAAACAGGTTGCGGGAAACGGAGCTGATTAGAATGTACTGTTAGCGTGAAAATTGTTCTATTAATATGCAGCTCTGCTATGTAATTAAATGCAAATGCTTGAGAAAAATAAACTGCTGAGGTTATTAATATGTCTGACTAGAATATAAAAATATAGAATTACCTACTTAAGAAGCGACACCAAATTTATATCAGAAGAAGGATTATTATTCGTCTAATGTTACTAACTTCAAAAATTTTCAAATTCGAAATATTCACTGAGACCAGCCTATGTCAAACGTCATTTGGTTTAATTAAGTGATATCTTAAAATTTACATAAATGGCTGTTTAACCTCTGAATCTGACTAATAAACAAACTGATTAAAGTCTAAAAATTTGCGAAACTATCAATTGGTGACTAACAATCGCCTCTCGAGCGCAAAGGGTTAAAATATTTAACATCAACATCACAATATTCAGTTATTCTATTATACATCAATATCACAATATCAAGACACGCGTTCAACAGACTAATCGAACAACCTCTCGATACCTGAAACCGCCATAATGATATTCCTGTGCAGGTTACAAGAACCGGATTACGAGATGTACGAGAACGGGCCGTCGACGCCGGTGCCACCGGGTCAGTTGCAGCATCACCACCACCATCACCATCACCACAATCATCACCATCATCACCAGGAGCTGCGGATGAACGGCAGCAGGAACGGTGACCACCCGTCCTACCAGAACACGGCGTACACCGGAAGCGACGCAGAACCGGACGGCCCGACGCTGAGCAGCGCGCCTAGCAGCGCTTACTACAGCGACCTGAGCTCGAATTCGGCGAACCAACAGATGCCCCCGGCCGCGACTTCCGGCAGCAACACCAATCTTCATCTGAACCCGCAGGCTCTGGAGACGCCTCAGTATCGATTAGCCGCGATAAACGAGAGCGCGGTGCCTTCGGACTACATTTAGGACGACACTCGTGGACGAACTTTCAGAACGAACGTTCTTAAGTGTCCCTCATCGTTTGTTTTATTTCGAATTGTGGTCCAAGTGTACGTGAGCTGAAGACTGAAATTTTCGATGACAATCAGGACTCAGGAATATTTCAAGATCGTACAACCTGAAAGAGTTTATACTTCAGGAGTGAGAGCAATTGCTCTTCAATGCCTTGGTGCATCGTCACCGGTTATTTTAGCAACACCGAAGACGAAGAAAACGAAGGATGAACGAACTTCGGTGCCACGAACATGCGTCCTCCTCATCGCAGAAACATGTGCAGTGCCATAGACATGTGATCGACTCAAAGTTCCATCCGCGATACATGTTTTACCATACCTCTTTAACGGAACACCGACCGATTACATCCGAAATGTAGAGCGATTCGTCTGTTTTTTACAAAAATTTTCACAGATTTTTATACCGCAATCACGACCTCGTTATCGTTCTCCTCTCAGGAAATGTCCGTCCACGACGAATAATTAGTTCGCCTCGATAGTCGACGTATCCCTTCCGTGTTACCAAGTAACGAGCCGTTGTTCTTATTGCCTTAACACAACGGAACGGCCGGGAACCTCGAAAATAATGAACTCCTCGAAACGTTACTCGGTCCCAGGCGTCCTTAACCTTTTGAGTGCTATGGACGCATATATGCGTTTGTCAATTTTTTTTTTCTTCTCCTTACGACTTTTTCAGTGGTCACACGTTTCAGCGGTGACCTTCTAAGTGCTATGGACGCATATATGCGTCTGACAGAAGTTGCTTGTAGGGACTATTGACGCATATATGCGTTTGTCAATTTTTCTTTTCTTCACCTTATAATTTTTTCCGTGGCCACATATTTCAGCGGTGACCTTTCAAGTGCTATGGACGCATATATGCGTCTGACAGAAGTTGCTTGTAGGGACTATTGACGCATATATGCGTTTGTCAATTTTTCTTTTCTTCACCTTACGACTTTTTCAGTGGTCACACGTTTCAGCGGTGACCTTCTAAGTGTTATGGACGCATATATGCGTCTGACAGAAGTTGCTTGTAGGGACTATTGACGCATATATGCGTTTGTCAATTTTTGTTCTCTTCACCTTATAATTTTTTCCATGGCCACATATTTCGGCGTTAACCTTTTAGTGCAGACGAAATTTACTCGTAGGGACCGTGGACGAAAATATGCGTTTGTCAATTTTTTCGATCTTTCGCTGACTGCAACGTGATTGTTAGTGTACAAGTAACAATAGCACTTAGGCCAAGAGTATTCAGCGCTCAAAAGGTTAATTGGATAAAACGTTCACGTTATTGGTAAAGGGTTAACCGTCGTAAAACAGGTTTCACGGGGGCGGAAAGACTATTTGGCAGCATCGTGCGAAAGTATTCATCACTGAATCGTTAAACAGGACCCCCGGCCTCTGTCAGGCTTAATCGTTTATCTTCGACCCTCGCTGAACGCTGGAATTAATTCGTTTCACCCGATTCGGCAGGACTCGTTTAGTTGCCGCCATCGTGCTCCTCTTAATTACTTCGCCTTGGACAGGCTCGATTGTTTGTTCGACGGAACACACGAACGGGGGGAAGCGCGTTCTGTTTCGAGATTCTCCACGGTTTACGTCTTTCATTTGTATTTCACCTGCTGCAGCTTGTCGGCGATCACCGAACACACCTTCCAGATTTGTTTCCTCTTACCCCTGTAACGAACGCAATTTCTTTTTCAACGCGTTGCTCACTGTTTCACCACGTATGTACGAAATTTGATTTCACAGTAGTGTCGAAGAAACGTAGAGAAAAACTTCATTTTGAAATCTTGTACCACGTCGTAAAAATCTGTAGAAGTATCTGAACGACTGTAATCCATTCGGTTCAAAACCCGTTAAAATTAATAGGACACTTTACCGTGCTTGAACCCTTCTTAACACTACGAAATTCGAATCTTACTGAATACCCATGAATCGAATAGAATTCTAGATGCAAAAAATTATTCACTATGAAAAATTCGTTAATTTCCAAAATCAACGAATCGATTCCTTAAATATCTAACTACTAAGCGGATAAGCATTTCTGTTATCCAGAGCAGCTTTAATTATTAATCACAGTGATCTCAGAATTTAACGGTACAAATTAACCGTTCACGACGGTTACCGCGTTAACCCCAGAACCTCTGCGGGCGAAACACGTACGTTCTTTTTCTTAATCGTTCGTGTATCTCGGTAAGTCGACGTAAGTCGCACCTCGGCTACCGCGAGCTCATAAATAACCGTGGCCATGGTGCACAAAGGATCGCAACGTTTCACTCGCCGAAAAACCACGTTCGAAATCATTCACAGTTCTCCGGTGAACCGCACACACGTGCACACGCACAGGACGAGGGTGGGAGGAACGCGAAGCGTGCAACAACAGATGCAACAATGCACTCCCTCGCGGCCACGCAATAATTAATTGCGCCCTCGCCGCCACAATGGCGATAGGGAGAGCCGGTCGAGCCTGGCGCATTATTTTCGCCGAAAAAAATCCCACGAACGCGGCGGCGGACGGGTGCCTCTTATCGTGGTCGTGTTACGCGAACGGGAACGTATTACGGAATTCGTCGGTGCCCGTGCGCTTAATTAAGGCCCTACCCCCCTTCGCCCCACCAGCGTCTTCCGCGTTTAACCCTTTCGCTTCGAGCACCGCATATATACGGCATCCACGCGACGACCTGTGGGTACGAGCGCCGCATATACAGGGTGTTTGGACGAAGTTGGGAGAAAATTGTAAGAGTAACTCTATGCAACATTCTAAGACGAAAATCAAGAGTAACAATATTGCGTTTGACGCTTTGTTTATTAGTTATAAGCAATTAAAGAAACGAGCTATTTTACGCCTGAGAGCAGGCAAATGGGGCGACGCGGTAGGTGACGTCAGTGACTACGCAGTGATGTTTGCCTACTCTCAGGCGTAAAATAGCTCGTTTCTTTAATTGCTTATAACTAATAAACGAAGCTTCAAACGTAAAATTGTTACTCTTGATTTTCGTCTTAGAATGTTGCATAGAATTACCCCTTCAATTTTCTCCCAACGTTGTTCGAATACCCTATATGCGATATCCAAATGTATTTTATATTTTAATAATTTTATAAGCCTTTTCATATCAAAAATGTAAATATACTTGTTAGATTAGAGCAATGATTATTTTATTCAACACAGTCGTTATTTAAGACTTAGAAAAACGTATATACAGAAACTACGCGCACTGTGCATATTTCTGAAGTTACCGTTCAGTGACGGTACTTCGGCGGACTGGACTGCCGTAGCGAAAGGGTTAAGCGACACGTATCGGCGGGACTCGCGAGCGATTCGCAGCTGCGCAGCGAAATTTATGTCCCGTAGCTTGAGAGGTTCCTAGAAGCATCTTCACCGTTTGCCTTACGATCTTTTCGGTGATCATGTATTCTAGCATTAATTACTGGATACATTTGCCGCTGAGGGATTGAAATAACGAGCACGTGGAATTATAAACGCAGTAATAAAACGAGCAAAAATATATTCAATAAGAAGAGACGGTACAAAATGTAAGACTAAGACTATTTCTCTCTCCTTCTCTGCGGACTATTCAATTATATGGTTAAGTCGCGACTGATGCACTTTGTTTTTGGTTGCTCACTCGTTATAGCCTTCTTTAAGTTCCGATCTCCTTTTGCTATATCCAAATAAACTCCAACTCCCATCTTCAAAAAGTTTTAACGCTTTGCACTCGACTGTCCCCTCTCATGGGACATCGTAATCCTAGCATATGGTGGTTTCGCAAATTTTCAGACGTTAGTTCAGTCCCAGACGTTAAATAGTCATATATGTAAATTTTAATATACAACTTAACTAAACTGAATGAAGTTTAACATACGTGAATCATAGTAAATATTTCGAATTTGAAAATGTTTGAAGTTAGTATCATTAAATAAACTAACGGTCACCTCTCGAGTGCAAACGGTTAATAAGGCAAAAGAAAAACGTTAACGACAGTGATCTCAAAACATAATTTATCCTAACATACTTAATACACAATCTGAATTGGAAACCAAGGATCTCATGTTATTGCTCGTCGACGAATCCGACGGAATCGCTCGCAAAGCAAAATCGTGGGAATTCAGCGCGTTGGATTCCCGCGAATTTCTCTCGATCGGCGAAGAGTCCTCTCCGTGCCATGCTGCGAGGCAGGCGAGCGCGCTCGCCGAGCATGCGTCGGAAGGAACAGAGCCGCAGGACCCGCCCTGGCCCAGCGCGCACACCGCCTTCCTCCCTGCCACGGGATATATAAATTATACATGTAAATATACGGGCGGCCGGCCCTCGAAAGATCGAACCGTGAGATATCGAGATACGTGTTGGCGACCCGCACACCTCGCCGCTCCTTTTTACCTCTTCTCGCCGGGTTCCTCTTGTCTCGTCTCTGCTCTCGCATCGCTATACCAGTGTGCACGCATAAACTCTCACGGGTCTACCGCAGCGGACGAAAGTTTGAGACCAGAGATTCGATGGACGTAGAATACAGGCGCCCCTCGACTTTCGCACACAATTCGTTCTTGAAAGTGTGTGCGAATGTTGAACGTTCGAAAGTGGAGGGATGTAAAAAATATGCAACAAAAATTGTGCTTTAACCACTTGCGCTACGATTTAACTTTCGGTAGCCGAGCCGCGCTCTACGATACAAAGTGCGGTAAGGCGTTACATTGACGCCCCACCGCGTCTACGAGCGCAAATCTTTAACCAGTGCCTTAGCGCGTTGGTAGGGTCTTACATAAAGAATTTTCGTGTAAAAAATCCGTACAACATACCCTATCGATTCTGAAATATTTCCTTATATCGATGATGCTATGCGATGTGATGCACTCTAGAACTGTAGCTCTAATAATGAACGATCCAACTGTTAGCCGACGTTGCGGACACGTCGTTTTTGTTTCTGCGACAAATATCTATCGACGTGGTATACACGTCGCTGGTGGTTTTGGAAGAAAAGCATCTCGACGTGCGTGGCACGTCTTTATAGCGCAAGTGGTTAAAGAATTGATCGAAACAACATTGTAGTCCGATGGCTAAAGTCTGATGTCCCCTGAGAGGAGGGAGCCCAGTAGCCTGCTCGACTCACGATGTTCCTTCAGAGGGAATCACAGAGGTTTAACGCTAAAACTACCGACAATTGTAGTGTACTTATTTGCATGAAACAGATCAAATTGAAAATTACGTGAAAAGATATGGAACATATAGAAAACAAATCTTTAACCCGAACTTCATACCAACCCAAGACTGTATTAAAAATTTCCTAATATAATAAAGAAAGTATTTTTTCTGTAATGAAAATATTTTCTCGATGAGCAAACGTTTTTTCTTCAAACTAAAGTAAAAATAGTATAGATTACAAATCTGGTTCCTATATAGTTATTAATTAAATTTCAATTTGTCCATCTACTGGGCAGTTTACCCTGATCACAGAATCTGAGAATTGTACTGCTTAAATTTCGTTCTGTCGTTGGTGCAATAAAAATCATTGATCGAATAACTCGTGTAACGTCCTTCGACCGTTAGAATATACATATAGAAAGTGGCATAATAACGATCAGCAGTGTTATGTTGAAATTCTCGTTGCATGAAAAATTGTTACCGATCGCTTAAAATGAAATGCATCATTGCGAAACGACAGGAAACGTACGTTTTATCCGAGAAATCCTATATCGATCGCGTATAAATCGCGGAGAACGGGAAAATCATGATTGCCTTGTATCAATTGAATAATTACACGGAATGTAAAAAACGTTTTACACACTTTTTGCGACGAAGACAACGTTCCTGGCACGATTGTGTTATTGAATTCGCACTTTTCTTGTGATGTTGTCTTTTTTGCCTACAATTTTGTACCTACACAGAGACGGAAGGAGAGAGTGAGAGAGGGAGAGAGGGAGAGAGGGAGAGAGGGAGAGAGTGAGAGAGTGAGAGAGAGAGTGAGAGAGGAGAGAGAGAGAGAGAGAGGGAGAGAGGGAGAGAGTGAGAGAGTGAGAGAGGGAGAGAGAGGGAGTGAGAGAGAGAGAGAGAGAGAGAAAGTATAAAACGTAGCATAGTGATTTGGACCACTGTAATGCAAATTATAATGTATAAAAGTTAAGTAAATGTGTGATTGTAAAAATAGGCGAAAATTTATGGAATACTTTTATTGTAATTAACTTTCCTTCGAATACCAACATGAAACGGTGCTAAAAATGAATTGTCATACTTACAATTAAACTTTCTGTAATTTATTGTAACTGGTACACGTAAGCAGAGATACATACGACGATAAAGGATCAATTAATTGGCTTTTCATTGTTCAGAAATTTTACCAATGTTTATGACAACCACTTGACAATTCCACGGTCCGATAAGTATTAAGACTTCGTTTCGAACAACTGTTAACGTAAGCTGTACATAGTACCACGAAATGTATAGAAAGAAGTATTTTATTTTCATGTATATAACTACGAAACGCTTGTACACGTGAATGAATTCATTCTGTGCGCAATTCAGTCAATTCTTGTGAACAATCTTCGAAGGCATTGCACCTTTTATATGTAAGAAATTGTACAGTAAATAAAGATAAATTTTGTACCCACTAAAACCAATATAAATTGTAACAATAGAATAAGTTACATTATGGATAATTGAAACTAATCATTTGAATGAAATGAAAATAAAAATTTAAACAAGCTAGATAGTATAGTGTCCATGAAGCAGAAAGCAAGTTTAAAGGTTTACAAACAAACGCTTTAAATCGGTCTTTTACGAATTTCTGAGCAATTGGAGTTCTGAGAACACTGTCCGTAAGTAATCTATGCGATAAACGTGATTATCTAAGAAATCATTTATTATAAATAAAATTGTAACAGAATTTACATGAGGAGAAAGTGTGTGGCCTATAAAAGTAAAAACAAACATAAAAGTTCTCAGATAACTATCGGAAATGCGTTTTTTTCTTATGATTTGAGAATTTCAGCACTTTATGGACATTGAAACACTATAACCACATAGCGGTGGAAAAGTGGTACTAATCTTCCGCATACATTATATGGAGAAGAACGTATATTTAAATTTCTCAGCTCACAGATAATATTTTAGAGCACTTCAAATCTTAAATCAAAGAATAGACACTTAGAATTGTTCTCTATACAATTTGTCTCCTGTTTTCTTCTTTATTTACTAATTAAAAGCGTTTGTTACGAAGTAGTGTAATTTCTGGCATGGTTTCGCCACCTACCGGTAGATGAATGTACCATCTCGGTTATAATTTCCGTCATAATAACAAAAATTCTAATAAAATCCATATTACGGGACTGTATATATCGTAATAAAAATTAAATAAGCAAAATGGTCATCAAAATAGGCACTGACAATGAAACTTTTGCTTCAGATAACAGAAATTTCGATTTGATTGTTTTCCAGTAAGAGGTTTAAGTTATAAAAATTTGACCAACAGAGAGTTGATCATCTTTGATTTAAAGAAAGAAAAATTTAATTTTCGAAAACAAATACTACTATTTTACATTAAAAATTGATTATATTTATAAATATGAATAATTATTAACATTAATGAAAAACAAGTAATGCAATCAGTTGGATAAATTATAACTAATAAAGCAAAATAGACGAATTTTACGTTTAATTCGATTGTAGTGAAGACCAAAACCGCCATTCACGCATGAGTGAATGTTTCGATAGCTGCGCGGCTCGGAAACGACCTCTAGCGCTCAGTTACTGTTCGATCGCCGTACGGTGCGCGTGAACGCGTCACTGTGTTACCGACGTATTCTGATACATCGGACGTATAACAACGGGTTCGCGCACGTATTCGCAGATATCCGCGAGTGTTTTTACCATGCGTTAATGCGTATATCCGGGAGTGTTTTTATCATGCATTACTGCGTGTATTCGCGAATGTTTTTATCATGCATTACTCAGTGTATTCGCGAGTGTTTTTGCCATGCGTTACTGCGTACATTCGTGAGTGTTTTTATCATGTGTTGCGAGTGTTTTTATTATGTGTTGCTGTGTACATTCGCGAGTGTTTTTATCATCGTTGCTGAGTGTATTCGCGAGTGTTTTTGCCATGCGTTGCTGAGTGTATTCGCGAGTGTTTTTGCCATGCGTTGCTGCGTACATTCGCGAGTGTTTTTATCATGCGTTGCTGAGTGTATTCGCGAATGTTTTTACCATGCATTACTGAGTGTATTCGCGAGTGTTTTTGCCATGCGTTACTGCGTACATTCGCGAGTGTTTTACCATGCAATAATTAGTATATTCGCGAGTGTTTTTACCATGCGTTACTGCGTGTATTCGCGTGTGGATTCCAGTATTCTGGTTGGTGTTACGTGCGCCCAGCAGTGGTTACGGTGGACATCATTGCAGGTTAGTAAATGTATTTACGCATAGATTACTACATGTTCCGCGAGTATTTATACCGATCGCATGTTTTGCGATTGCGATATCAAGCTCAGAATTACGTATATATCCCTAAATTTGGTTTAAATTTACCAAAATTCATTTCCGATCTTTCGTAATAAATCAAATCGGTAAAATCATTAGTTTTCCCAGTATTATACATATATTACTGCAGTAAATTCCCATCCATAATTCACTACATACTTAATAAAGTTAGAATAAAAATTAGTGTTCAATACGAAGTTCAAAAATGCAGTTATTCAATTTCATTAATTATTCAATGTACAAGGAACGTTAAGTTGTAATTTCTTGTTATTCAGTGAACGCGTTAACTGAAATATGCAAGTGTATGGTAACATATGAATGGGAATTTGAACTTAATGTACAATAAAAATTTTTTGAATTTTTTCAAAATTGTAAAAATTATTATTTGAGTAATTCAATCCGTTCCCTAGGTGAATTATCTATTTCAAACTGATTCATCTTTTTTTATGTGAACTGGTTGTCTCGGAATCCATCTTACCTTCTTAGTCGTTTTCTACGTTATCGATTCAGTTTAGAATAAGTGTGCAGCTTTCGTAGTGGAGAAACTGAATACTAAATGTAAATCTGAAATAACGAATGAAGTTCGACGTGTTGCAATGTTTATTCATATGATTTATTTTAATGTGTGAAAGACAATACTTTTATTTATGTTGCTTTTCACCAACTCTGATGGTTAAATTATATGTGATTCCGGAAATTACTACTGTAGATCAGTTGATTCTTACTCGAGCAGTATTTCAAATAGTTGGCGGATCTTTTCGTAAGATAACAAGCTTTGCTTGTTTTTTCGTTTATGGCAACTTAAAAATGTAAAGTAATCATAAAGTCATGAAACAAAAGATATAGTTAATTATCCTGTGCTTTAGTTGTGAAAATGCTTCCATACATGTGTATTAATAATTATTGGGTAAAATTTAATGAAGTTGTCTGCTGTACTATCTACTGAAGTTTAGTTTCTAAATATGATGTGTTTCTACATTCCGCAAGCTGTTTGAAATGTAAAATATACCTACGATAATGATATATCATTTAACGCGTATTCTTCAATCACTCTATACATGTAATTTAGAGACATTAAATGCTTGATAAAGTTAAATATTACGATCGTAAAGATTCCAACGCGATGATAGTTAACTTCGTTAGAACGTATTCGTGAAAAAAATGCAACTATAAAATGCTAGATAAACTGGAAATGTTTATTATAATATTATTGAATTAAGTATAGCTTATATCGTATCGTGTTCTTTCAATGCCTTCTTGTATTTGCATACATTTAATAGCGAACGTTTAACGTTAGTTGAGCGTATACCGGTTTTAATTATCGAAGAGTTTCCACGTTAAGTGTAAGATGGCGGCAGCTATGGCTGCGGCGCAAACGAGTCGGCCGATCGACACGGTTGTGCCATCCATGATGGCCGAGACAGTTTCCGAGATTGCGAGCACGGTGTCGCGAGTACGTGTTCTCTTTATCGCACGTTTAATCGCTAGTGAGACCCATCTGCAGGACGAAAGGATCCCGGAAAGAATGACAGACAGTCCAGCGGCACTCGTAAGTGTTGTCACTGTCTATTAAATCCTCTAGAGCTGGCTATTCGGCACCCTCGATGTTCGTTAGGTTATCCATCGAGGAACAGATCTAGGGCTTCTTCGTGTTCTCGTATCTGTGATCGAGCAACGATCGAGCTCGTTACCAGTTTATGTTTCGGCTCCTTTCTCGAGCCGAGCAATTGGTGGGAGCTTCTGTGAAAGAACTGATCGCAATGGGGACGTGCTGTTCACGTCCGATATGGTATAACGCGCAAACGCAGAACAGAGGTTCGTTGCCCGTTCCCGTTTGACGTCACCGGCTGATAGTGGTTGTCACCTGTTTCTGCGGACGGTGACGTCACGAGCAATTGTGACGTAACCTTAAAGATCGTTCTCTCGGTCATAGCGGGTCTGTTTCTTCTTACGTATGGACGGGATACGTCACATTAGTTATTCGAACGCGTGAATAAATGCTTCGTCCATATATTCGCGCATTATTAATGCGTCTACCCGTATCGCTCGAATTGATGTTCGTGGCTCCAGGTATGAACACAGGTTCGACAATACAATGTCCGCCTTCCATATTGATTTTGCGCTTACACGGTTGACACACAAACGCTGTTTATACCGTGTACTTAGCATGTACAAGAGTTTTGGAGGAATATCGCTGCTGCGGTTACCGTTGCCAGCGTTTACGTGCTGCGTTTCGTTTGGAGCATTCTAATTTTAATTCAGATGATACCGAACGTGAACTTTATAGACGGAAGTATTTTAAACAATTTACACGACGTACTATTAAACTATGAAATTAAATTATAAAACATATATGGTACACCATTTAAGTTAATCTACAAATTTAAATATCCTACAAATAAATTGAATTAAATATACTGTTACAACTATGTTCCCGTATAATTCTTACGTTCTCCGAGGTATACGGTGACAATATAATATTCTGAAGTGAAAGAAAAATGGATACGGGGAAACCAGATGTAAAAACGAAAGAGAAAGGCGAACGGCTCGAATTACAATTAGTAAATCGAGCCCTGCTCCGTGTCGCTCGCGCGATAAGAACAACACGGCACGCGACGCCACCTTATAAGCGTTTTCGATCCCGTTTAACAAGATTTTCGACCGAATAGACGGCCTTGAATGGCCGCGATCCGACCCGCTCTCCCTCTGCCCTCGCTCTCTATAACCAAGCGGCCGCCATTGAAACCCTCTGCGCGCTGTTTACATCGATGCTTCCAACTGTATCTAAAACTGGTCGCAGACCTTCGAATAACGGTCACGAGGCTTGATGCCGGCCAACAGGGGTAAACAGACGGATAAGCAAGAAGGCACGCGAGAGTAAGCGTTTAAAGACACCGGATTCATACGGCAATTCGTAAATCGCATCGTTCACGCGCGGCACGACGCGATACAGTAACCATGTCCTGTTGGAGTTATATTTGGAATTGCGTGGGTTGAATATAATTAAATAGACACTTTTTGAATTTGTCTGTATACAAGCGCCCCTCTGCTTTGGCACATTCCATTTTCGCAGAATTTGCTATTTCACACATTTTTAAAAATTCAACTTTTTAATACTAGAATTACCAGAGCAGCCAAAATGATCAATTGATGATTATTCATCGTAGCCTTATAAATTCACCGTGGTAAAGCTTCCAAAATTTACTATGATTAATAAAGATTTGTTTTCTATGTGTTAAACATTTTTTTTTGTAATTTTCAATTTGATCTTGTTGGAAATTCGTATCTTAACGAATAAACAAAAATCAATCGCCTCGAAGAAATATTTATGTAAGGTCGAGCTATCCTTACCACGCTGTGCGTAAGAATTAGAGGACCCTAACGAACTGTGTCCTTTAGCCTTTTTCTATTCATTCGAGTCTTGCCTCTCGCTGTGTAGAGATCAGGTTTAGAAAGCGATATACCTTCCCTTAAAAATAAAGTCTAGTTAAAATCTTAAGTGAACAGTTATCATTATTTTATTCCTTTCAATCCATAATCTCCAATAGATCTCTTCCATACAAATAAGTATACTATAATTGTCGGTAGTTCTAGTGTTAAGCCTCTGTGGTCTAATGTCTCCTCTGAAGGGACATAGTGAGTTGGTCCTCTCAGTGGTTATCAGACTTTAGCCATCAGACTACAATGTTTTTCCGATTAATACTTTAGAACACAGTTTTTGGTGCATATACCTTTTATACATCCTGCTACTTTCGAACATTCAGTATTCGCACACACTTTTAGGAACCAATTGTGTGCGAAACTCGAGGGACGTCTGTATCAGGTATTCCAAGTGATCACAAAAATATGGAAGATAGATGCAATAGTGATATCGTTCCTATCCAAAAGAAAAGATGCAAACGTATACTATTTTTTAGATAAACGTATTTCGATTCGTACTTCTCGTGCAAATGGTATTCGTTTCTAAAAGGTTCGTTCAACGGTTGGCAGTTAAAAATAAAAACGGAAATGGGCTCGGTAAGGTCGACGGCGGTGTGTAACCAGGTTAGAATGCTTTTATCGTCGAATTAAATGGCCGGGAAAAGCCGGAAGTGCGAACGCGTCTCAGCGGAGTATTTAATTTTGTATACAGTTCGCGCTGTTTATTCTACTCCGTCTCGCGTTCGAACGTGTTGGTGTAACACTCAGAATTCTTTAAAACACTTTGTTTAAGAATTAATGTCGTTTAACCCTTTCGCTACGGCGGGCCTCGCCGCGGAATACCTTGCGTGTAACGGGGCGCCGTGACGAAAGTGCAAATATTAACCCTTTGCACTCGAGAGGTGACTATCAGTCATCTAATGACTAACTAACTTCAAAAATGTTTAAATTCGATGTTGGAAATTGAATACAGAAATACTACGAAGCAAAAATTATGTTGGATACCCAACTTACTCATCCCCGTATCATAGATAAACTCCACACCCTTACTCATCCCCGTATCATGGACAAACTCCTTACCCTTACTCATCCTCTTGCTCATCGTCCACATCCCCACTCCACTATCCCAGCCACTTTCCCTGTTCGTCACATTATCTCTTAAGCCGCGTCCACATAGAAGAGAACGGTTCGCGAGCAGCTCGCGAGCAGCACAAGAATTGCTCGCGTGTGGTTCGCGAGCTGTTCACCAACGGAAAACACTGCATATCCAGACTGGAGCTCGCGAACAGTTACAAGCTTGTTCGCTCTGAATTCATGGGCAGTTCGCTATTAGCTTTTGCCACATACTGTGTTACAAACGCGTCCAGATACGCTTCGAGCTCGCGAACAGTTTCTTTGATGTACCGCTTCCCGAGCGAACACTGTTCGCTGTTCGCTGAGGAGTTCGCTGCTCGCTGCTCGCTGTTCGCGGAAGTGTCCACACTGCTGGCGAGCACAGTTCGCGAGCTGTTCGCGAACAGCAGTGTGGACGCGGCATTATAAGAGCCGTCCTAAACAATATTGCCAGAATCTCCGTGAATAGTTGTCCAGTACGCACGTTAAAACATAATAAAGACTTGCAAGACGTCCTCCGAAAAGTGTTGTTAAATTCTTTCCTCATTCGGAATCCAACAATTAACAATAAACCAGCTTTCTCTTACTGACTTTCTCAAGGGCTTCTTCCAAGAAGCTAAACCACATCTGGCATTTTAGAAAGTTCGAAAACATCGAGAAACAGAACAAAAGGGGCTGAAGGACCCGGACGGGGTTGTAAGAATTTCGACCACTGCGTTCTGCTAGTCTTGTGACAAAACTCGCTAGGTGCGGTCAAAATTGCCCTTCCTCGTGCTATATAAAAGTAGTGTTGGATTCCTATCGTTCCTTCCTATCAACTATCCTATCGCAACAGTCATCCGTCCAATAGTCATCCTATTCCAAACATTGTACTGCTTGAACCCTCACTTTCTACTGACTCATCCACGTCCTTTGACCGCTAACTCATCCGTACCCCTTGAACTCCAAATCTTCCTCATCCTATCTCATCCCTACCACTCTACTTTTCCTAATATTTAAAGGTACCAAATTCCAGATCATCAGCACTTAGAGTTCAGTCCACGACAGTCCCCGCTCGACCTCACTGTTAAGAATAAACTTTTTAAATAAACCTCGTGTTACGGTATTTCTTCCCACCGGGAATACAACAATAGTATTATTTCACAAATAAGAGTTTATTTCATTTAGCAATATAAAACCCCATTCCCAATATTCGAAATATTTACAATAGTTCGCCTATGTTAAACGTCATCCAATTTAATTAAGTGATATAGTAAAATTTACTTATATGGCTATTTAACCTCTTAGTCTAACTAATAGAAAAAGTAACTAAAATCTGAAAATTTGCGAAATTATCATTTGGTGACTAACAGTCACTTCTCGAGCACAAATGGTTAAACGCGTGCAGTCTTCAGCATTCAGGACCAAGACTTTTGTCTCAAAAACAACTTTTTAACATTGCTTTTAGAAGCAAAATGATTCGTGTTCATAATTTTTCCGTGAACATATTTTTAATTCAATAATACAATTAATATTTTTACATTACACAATAAAATAATAACTATAATTATAAAATAATGGTATATAATAATTTTTTAATAATCCGATTCTGTATGAAATTTCTCAAAACACGGATAACACTTGACTCTATTTGGCTCGTAACATAAGTAGTGTATTATTAACACTATTTCTACCACGACCGGTCAAATGACCGTTTTTAAAATTTCGATTAGAATTTCATATATACAAAATAATTGAATCGCCTTTAAACTTTAAACTTTTCCTCAAACATAAGTATAATACATTTTTCAATATTCACTTCTCTTTTCATTGTTTACTTTCTGAGAAAAATTTCTAGTCTGTCTTACGTGGGAATGTCGCGATAGGAGTAGGTATTCGTGAATTGTCGGTAGGAATAGTGTTAATAACGAAATACTGCATACAAAACTGCATGTAAAGACTTGTATACATTACGTTAGATCGAAGAAACACTAAAAATCGTATGTCGTGCTATCATTTTGTCGCGTACCGTGTGTGGAAACGCGACGCGAGAAAACAACGATGACGTCGACAAGACGATACCAGAGTAATCAACGGTGTTTACCTTCTTTCCTTTCGTTTCATTTCCTTTTATCCCACACGCAGCAACGTCGAGCCCGATCTAATATCTGTTTTATCCCCGAGGAAGGGCCGCTTCGATCCTATGCGCGGCGAGATAGGATCGTGTAGCGGCGCGCGTCGCATTCAATAGCTGCAATTGTGCAGCTGCAGTTCGGTAACGATTATTGGTGTAGGTGCATGTATACCAATAATGTTAACGAGACACCTCGTATATTGTCGTTCGCGCATGCACCGAGTCCCACGACATTCGTGATTTCCCTCTATTACGGCTGCTCGACGAGCCTCCCCCTGTATACGTACCCCTCGTTCTCTCCCTTTTTCCTTCTTTTCTCTTTTTACAGGTTACGTACTCGCTTAACCCCTTGCACTACCGCGAATCTCTGAAAAAGCCGTGCCAAAGTTGGCCGTCGGAATGGTTGCGGGAGGTGCCGAGCGGCGGAGCTCGAGTGGTACAATTTGAAACACAATACCTTACGACTGAGTTGCATAGTCCCGCTCTCATATTTACTTCACACGATGAAAATCTTTGAAAATTTAAATGAATTTGAATAAAAAATTTGTAGGAATACGTTAATTATTACATATAATAATAATAATAATAATAATAATAATAATAATAATATAAATAAAAATAATAATTAATAATAATATAAATAAAAATAATAATTAATAATAATATAAATAAAAATAATAATTAATAATAATATAAATATAAATATAATAATAAAGGAAATAATAAACACATCAGAAATAAATTTTAATATAGAGAACCGAGAATGGACCTGAGCTGACCCGAGATTAGGATCACGAGTCAGACTCGTGATATTCATGTTTGGCCTGAAATGTCGATAACGAGTCTGACTCGTGATATTCATTTTTGGCCTGAAATGTCGATAACGAGTCTGACTCGTGATATTCATGTTTGGCACAAAACTTTCATCACGAGTCAGACTCGTGAAAGTAGTGCAAGGGGTTAACGGGACAACGATGCTACTCCAAGCCGCAAAAATTGTAGGTCTTGGGTTTTAACCCTTTGCGAACGAGTGTCGGATAAATCCGCCCAACTGTCGCGCTGCGGCTGGCGTTTGTCTGTCGTAAACGACACGTATAAGATACGCATGGGTATACTAACCTAAGAAGTCAAGTTGGAATAAATTTGTTTGTTTATGATTTTATTAGATTTTATGAGAAACTTATTTAAATACAGTTTTAGTTTTTACAACACAAACGCGCGACCTGACTATTTTCTTTACTGCTCCGTCCGCAAAGGGTTAAACGCGCTACTCTGGTTTCCAGAAACGCTTAACTCTTGCAATTAGACTGTTGAATACTGTCAGTCTTCAGGTTGTACGGGAGCAACGATGTTTTAGGATAGCGATGAGCAACCTTTGTTCTGTAGTGTGTGACGAAATTAAAAACTTTACGTTTCATACTGATCACAACAATAATATGAATGCAAAAAATATATTTCAAAAAAACTTCATTTATAGATTGGATTTTGTTATTTTAAAAGAGTATACGTGTTCTGACCTATCTCATGGAACATTTTAGTTAAAAGTTTAGTTTAATTTAGTATTTTAATGGACAAATTTAAACAACGTAATTCGGAAGTATGGTCATGATTGAAAGCTGACCTGGAGTGGCCTAAACGGAGGGATACCAAACGCAAAAATCAATGCTGAGTTCTTTCTAACATATTTATTTATTTATTTATTTTTACGGAATTAACCCATTAGAGAATTACAAGGAAATTATTAGAGTGAGGTATGAAAGTTTCCAACACTACTGATACCTGAGCGATATGCATATTAATGTGATATCGCTGGAAAGGTGATCAAATAATATAGCAGTCCTCGTTATCCAGAGACCGAGGTAACCAAGCTCGTTTGCCGTTATCAGTTTGTCTCGGAGGATTTTTATCGCGACACCAAAGGGGTAAGGGGTGTTCGTCGAGCAACGAGCAACGCGTTTCATCATCGACGGTGGCCGTGTTCTGGCAAAATTACGGGCGACTTCCCATTGTTTGGACATCAGAAATTTATGGTTACGAGCTGCGCTCGCGGTCATATTCCAATCCACATGCCGAGATATTGATCTTAATTTGAATCTACTGGGCGGCGCCTTAATTCAGATCAATTGGCCCACCAATTAATCCGGGTGTAACGGCCAATCGTCCGCCATGGGAATAATTAGGGGGAGGGGGGGCACCATTACCAGGCTGCTGTTAGCCCGATGAAAAAATTGATAATTTTCCATCGTCCCGGCCAGACGTGCGCGGGGGATAATGTTTTATAAACTGGTCGTAATATAATAGAACGAGCGATAGTTGTGGGATCGCTTCGTTCCGAAAGGAATTTAATGTAGTTTAGGATATTAGGATCTTTTGAACTAGGTATTAACCCCTTGACTACGGCAGACTTTGATATGTACTGGTCGTACCATACGGCAAGGATTGAGTTACGATGTGCGCCGAGGACGGCGAATTTTTGGTGTCAGAAAGCCAAACTGTGTGAAGCGCCTATAGGCGCTCTCAGTGTCAGAAAGTCAAACTGTGTCGAGCGCCTGTAGGTGCTCTCAGTATCACAAACGCAAAATTTCTAAGCGCCTACAGGCGTACACAGTAGTCAAGGGGTTAAAAGGGATGTTAACAACGATAAACTATTTATTAACAATAAAACAAACTCGCAGAAAGATAACTTTGAATGATATAAAGAAATCGCGAGAAGTGCAGAAGTGCCTGCACAGGCTGCTAGCTGCTAACTAACTTTTTAGGCGTTCGCATTTCGGCTGATGCCGAAAAGGGACGTTACGAAAACGCTTCCAGAAAAATTGGGAAAGGGGGGCCAGGGAAAATCCCTGGGACCATTCCGTTACGCCGGCTCGATGATTTCGCGCAGTGCCGGCAATAATGGTCAGCACGCTTATTTGTTTACACAGGTACAAGGACCTTTATACGTACCCTACAGTAGCGAAAGAAAAGTTTGTTAACCCCTTGCCATACCATTTAACTCGATGAGATCCAGGCCCACCCGATAGAAAAAAATCAAATATTTCAATCATTATCAAACAATTTTTAGTATATTTGACCCAATCTTTATTCTACGTGCCAAACTCGTGATTTTCACGTTTGACTCGCATTTGATTACACGAGTCTGATTCGTGACACTCATGTTTGGTCCGATTTTGTCATGACGTGTGAGACTCGTCAAAGTACGTCAAGGGGTTAACCCTTTGACTGCCACGCCGAAATCATACGTTTCGCTGAGGACTCCAAATGGAGTACACCCATGGATACAATATTTCATAGAATTTAATCTTTTATGTTCTAATACAAATTTTTAATTGTTCAACTTGGACACTTTTTACTTCAAAGTTTCTTCTAATTAGCAGTAATAATCAAAATGCACTAACGGTCAATTTTTATTCAACTCTTACTACTGCAATGACTACGGTGACCATACGCAACAGCCATAACATTTTTCCTAACCTTTCGGTCTTAAACTTTTATCGCGCATTTATCGTAGCCCGTATGGAATGTGTTAGGTTTTCAATTTTAGCAGATCGCGGAACAAAAGTTGCTCATCGCTGATATAAAGCATCATAAAGCCGTCGAAGCACACGATGGTTGCTGTCGCGCGAGGCATCCTTAGCAACTCTGTTTCTTTTTCAATGGATCCGGAAATTTATGGTGGTCCCGAGTCGTGTTACGAATATCGAGTTTCTCGCGAGCGACGATTATTTACGGTGTAATATAATTTTCGCCCAGCCGCGCGGGACTCCGATATATCGCCGCGCAGGCAAATAGTTCGCAAAATTCGAACGGGCCGCCTCCACGGTTCGCAGCTGACCACCAAATTACGTTTCCCTTGGGATGTTTGCGATTAACTCGACGAGGGAAGATTTCCGCGCGAGGCTCGTCGTCTCACGATCCGTTGAATTACGAGTCGATGTAATTACTTTTCAACCCTTTCGTTACTATCGTCATGGACTATAGTCACTGATTGATATTTTGCATTGGTTCGCAACTTTAGTCGAACATAGTATAAGGGAAGGTCCTCCAGTAATACAGTACCGATCATCTTAACACATTGTATGCCGGTGGCATCTGAGGCATTTAAAACTGTAGGTGAAGAAAATATTTAAAATTTTATACATTATTGTAAAACACTAAAATTGGTTTGCATATTCATTATATGCAATTTAACGATAACGAAAAATAGAAACAAACAAATCGCCAAACAAAAGAATGTTGTATTATCGCAAACCCGGCGCTAAAGCAACAGACTTCCAAACCCGCGTTTTCGCGGGGCCGGCATACAATGTGTTAAGCTTGTTTGTTATAATTTGCGTTGAGAACAGCAGGACTGTACAAGTTTTAAATAGTGACTTTTAGTATGAAAGGAGCTTAATGAAATGCAATAAAATTATTTTTGAAAATTGAATACTAAACGTTGATAATTCGCAAAAATGACAACGCCCTTGTTCGAAAATAACGAAAAATTATCCCCCAGTATCGACTAGCTATATTTAGGTAGTAGATTTTTAGATGTTAAGTAGTAGGGTCATATATGACCGGCCATGGTGTTTCCTGTGATTCCTCGGTGGTCATTGGTGACAGGAGCATTTCAATTACTTACAATTGTAAGAGTTGAATAAAAATTGACAGTTAGTGGATTTTGAACATTATCGCTAATTAGAGAATACTTAGAAGTAAAAAGTGCCTCATTAAACAACTAAAAATTTCTATTAGAACATCTAAAATAAAAGTTTGATTTCTATAATCTAATATTGCATCTAGCGGTATACTCTCGTGGTGTCCAAAGCGAAACATGTGAAAAATGGATTTCATCGCAAAATTTCTATTCTCGTACGCCGTGCCATGTTTATACTTTTTCTTTATTTATATGACAGCTTAAGCTTCAAATATTCGATGCCTCTTTCTTTTTCCAGCTGGTTTTTGCAAAATTTTCCTGGTCACCGCTTAAAATATTCCCCAGTGACGAAATTTGTTACAAACGCGTTTATCTCGCCGTAAAAGTTGTCACGTTTGTTTTAGTAGCCCCTCTCCACCATGATAGTTCAGGATCGGGAATAAATAACTTACTCCATGATATGATATCACTGCCAAGGAACGCGATGGTATTTCCGTGTTTGAAAACGATTCATCGATGGTTTATTTTCGAGGTTGTGGCTGTTGCGAAGAGGAGTGAGAGAGTGAAGGAAAAGGAATGGGATAGCGGGTGTTTTATTCCGGGGCCTGTTAGTAGACTGGTCAGTAAAACTTATTTAGCAGGCTAGTGCCTTAGACACAGGGATAGAAAGGGACAGGTCGGAACTTAAATGCAAGCGTCCCTTGACTTTCACAAATTCTATTTTCGCACATTTTTAAAAATTCAACCAGAGCAGTCAAAAACTGACCAATTGGTGATTATTCATCGCAGCCTTATAAATTCACTGTGATAAAGCTTCCAGGATTTACTATGATTTTTAGCAGAAAGTATGAATAAAGATTTGTGTTTTATGCAATTTTCATTTTGATCTCTTCCATGCAAATACTTAAGTACACTTTAATTGTCGGTAGGTCTAGTGTTAAGCCTGTGTGTTAAGCCTACCGTTAGTCAAACGGGCTACTGGGTCGCCCTCTCTCAGGGGACATCAGACTTTAGCCATCAGATTACAATGTTGTTTCAATCATTACCTTAAAACACAGTTTCTGGTTTTAAAGGTTTTTGTATCGTTGCCGGTCGAGGAATCACTGCGATGTCTCGTCTGATTATGAACAAATAAAATTTATTTCGAATCAGTAATTAGTTGCACTGTCTTTATCCGTTACAAATTTTTAAATCTCCTTCCCCATCCTTTGATTCCCATGTTTCCTTTAAAATACCTACACACGGCCTTGTCATGCGAGCAGGAAAAAAAACAGGCAATCGGTGGGACTTTCTAGATCTCAGGCACTCTGTCGATTGGATAAAATTATATTTTTCGTCATGAATCGTAGACGTGAATTTTCGTATCATGGAATTTTCCTTGAAGATCTCAGCGCTGCTGATATTCTTGCGTTTCTGTTGAAGATTTCAAGGGAGATCGATGTTTCGGACGTAAGACTTTTTGCCACGGGAACCTGTTTCGAATCGACTCTACGATCTTTCGCGCCCACGAGAAACCATTTTTCAACCGAGTGCCCGTACGATCGAGTTGGTCGGCTTGCCGCAAGGTGGCGGCACGGTGATTGAATTTGCTCGTTTCGCGATACAGAAGAAATTCTTTTTTTTTTTTTTAAATCGGTAATTGTTACCGTTACAAGTTCAATTATTGTCAGGAAAATTTTTGGTTCTTCTTCGATTAAGCGTTGATCAAGATGCAAGCGTTTCGCGTTTTACTCGTTCCTTATTTAATTTAATTCACAATTAACGCGGGATGGAAAAGTTCCCGCATACGTTTAAAGTTATTTGTTAATTATCGTTGTGATATTAAAAGAAGAAATGTTTTTCATTTATGAAAATTAGATCGAAGTTTGCTTAGTTTTACGAGACGATAGGTTTTCGTTGGTGTAAAATGTCGATGAAATTTTCTCTGGTTTTTTTTTAACACTTTACCGATCGAATCTATTTCCCTCTCAGTTTTCCTATATTAAATTCTGTTTGATGTATACCTTATCCTTTAGTATATGTATATTAGTTATTGCCCGCGGGAAGTACTTTGATTTCAGTTTTAACTATTTTCTAAACTATTTGTGTTTAACTAAAGTTAAATGCTTGCTTCAAAATTGGCGGATTTTCAAACAAACTTTCATCCCTTATTTTACCCCCTTAGGGGTTGATTTTCCAAAATCGTTGAAACACGTATTTCTTTATTTCTAACCAAAAATTTAAATACCAGTTCTCATGGTACTTGCTTTAAAATCAGTCGATTTTCAAACGATGCTTCAACCCCTATTGAACCGCCTCAGGGGTGCAGTATCAAAAAATCCTTCCTTAGTGGTTGCCTACGTCATAAAAAGGAACCCATTGTCCATATTTCATGTTTTTAACTCCAGTAGTTTTGACTATGCGATGATGAGTCACTCAGTCAGTCAGGACATGTCTTTTTACATGTATAGATTGAAAATTAATATACAAGAAATGTCCATAAATCTAACGTTAAACAATGCTCGGAAACGCGAAAGGGCTCGGGTTATTTTGTCTATCGATTAACAAAAGGGACGAATTTCATCGGTGTTGCGCAATTGTGAAATCGATATTATTCGCCGTTTAGCCATGACGTTTCGATTAAACTCTCCTATCGAGTGTGCAAATATTTTCCTCATTTAGCGCGCCGGCCTGTAACCAGTGCCTGCTGGATAATATTTACATCGGCGCGGCACAAAGTCCAATGAAATCATTACCCGAGACGTCTGTCTCTCTATTTGTCCGTGGCCGACTTTTCGTTCGCCATTTCGCTGGATAACATTGCTCGTTCACTTTCCTACGCGTGCACACGTACTACGCGATAAAAATGGAATCCGGGATGTACAACAGCGAGACATTACGACGGCATTCTCGTCGGATCGTGCACGTGACGTCAGAGAGGGTACGGACATTTGCGAGCTAGAGTTGACTTAACATTAGAATTAAAGTGTACTTATTTGCATGGAAAAGATCGAATTGGAAGTTACATGAAAAAAATACGGAATACATAGAAAACAAATCTTTATTTATATCTTCTGCGGAATAATTATAGTAAATTTTATAAACCTTAGCATAGCCAATAAATAAGGTTACGGTCACAGTGAATGCGTGATCGTACGAGCTAGCTTTATATTGAACGATGGTTACTTATCGTACGTTGATTAAATTTCTTCTTCCATAAATAAATAAATTTATTTGTTAAATTCTTCTATGACTTAATAAGTTGTTATCGGAGACATTGGACAATTTTTCATAGCTAAAGAATGCAGATTTGAATCACCATTGAAATTTAGATTTGACGCTCGAGCTTGAATCCTTCATCCAAGTTACACGCGAAAGGGTTAATCCTTGGCGCGTGTCTAAAGCGTGTGTTCGTGTACACTGGAGGTAAAGGTAAAGGGTAAAGGTTGACCAAATCGTGAGATCGGTCGCGTGCAGCACGTATGATCGTTGAGGATCGTCGTTTATCCGCGAAATCAGGCTTTTCTCCTGCGTTATCGTTTTTTGAGGGGAATTAAGTAGTAACGATGACTCCAGCGTAATAATTTCTGCTCTTTTAATGCATTGAAAAGGCTGTCGAACATCTCTATTGAGACAGAGATCTGGTTAGAACGAGCTTCGATTGAGGTGATTCGCGTTAGTCCTTTATTGGGGGCTTGTTAACCCATTTGCATCGCAGCTCTAAAACGCTACCAGCGTTATTCATCCGAGAATCAACGATAGTTCTTGTGACTTCATTTATTACTGATTTTATACATAGAAATTATGTGTAACGATTAAACAGAAAATTGTATTTGTACAATAAATAAATTGAGATAGTTCGTTTAAGCCTTGAAATTTTATATTTCTAATGAAACACTTCGCGAAATATTTTACAACAGGATAATGCTACCGGGGGTGATTATTTCGTGATTTGTAATAACTGACAGTCGTCATATCCGAATTATGGACGGATGTAAATACTTAAAGAATAAAAGTTTGCCTAACAAACTTCATAGTGCAGCTTAGAGATTTTTCAACGACATAATACGAAACAAGCTTATAGCTCTTGAAGGATTCGTCATCGAGTATCATCGGATTCAGTTTTAGTTTCTACCTTATTCTTTCCAACGGAACATTTGTTCCATTCTGTTGCCGGACATTTAGGTGGAGACTATTCGCAAGAAACGTATTGTTTCTCGGACGATAAACGCCATCGATAGAAGAAGCAAGCGCGTATTAATTAAACGAGGAATTAAACAAAACGTGAAATAGAACGTGGACAAACGAAACGGAGTATAAAACAATACACGCATTGGTGTGTGCGTGAGAGAGAGAGAGAGAGAGAGAGGGGTGGAGTAAGAGAAAGAGGGAGAGAAAAAGCACTCAGCAAGACTCGACGGCATGGTTCAAATAAAATGCAGCAAAAACGTCGCGTGAATCACGTGAAAATATGTGTACACACAGTACGCCGTGTCGTTATATCGTTTTTGCCGGATGGCGCATTGTGCAGTACTTTGTAGTCACGTTGCATGTTTCCCAAACGTCACAATAACCGTACGCTCTCGTTCGCACGCCACTCGTCCCCGCGTATTTCGTACAGCTTCTAAATACGCGTCAATCCTTTTGCTCCTGGCGAAATATCGTTGCGTTTTACATTTGTTTGTTCCATGAATATCAAACACACCGGCGAACCGTTATTATTCGCGCGGGAACCGAGGCAAATTGCATGATTATAAACGAGGTGAAAAACTGGCACTGGTTTCTTCGAACGCGCAATCAATGCGCGTAACTCGTAACTTTTCGATGATAAATAAGCGCAGCTTCCACTGTTGCATTCCTCCGGTCTTTAATTCGAATCCGAACCTAATTTGAATTTCACTTAATCCTAAACGTAACCAGAACCTGACCCGATGCAGTAACAACTAAATCTCTGATCGCACGTGATTCTTGAATGAACGCAATTCCGAATTTAACTCTTAACCCGAATCTAATGAAAACCTAGTTCGAAACTAATTAGGACCTTTTTTTTTTTTTTTTTAAACGTGGAGGAAATCTTCAGAAAGATCCCCCACCACCCTGGGGAGATGGCGAGGTTATGTAGGATTCTTACCTACTAAAACCTCCACGGTGGCCTACTACAGTGAAATGGGGGAGCACCGGGAACCCTGGAAGAACACTTCCAGTACTCCCCCTTAAAAAATGTAGAACGCTTCACGATTTTGCGTGTCATCCTTGCGCAGGGGCCATGCTAATCTTCTGTGTATCGTTCCAATTTTAGTATATGTACTGCCGAAGCAAGTACAACTAATCAGGACCTAACCAGAACTTAACCAGAATCTAACTAAAACCTAAACAGAGTCTGAACAGAACATAACCAGAACCTAATCGAATTCGCCCAATGTTTGAATCGACCCAGTTTAGAGTTCACCTCGATCTCGAACCCAGACGAATCCCTAAAAACTCCTAATCAGTCTCAAATATAATTCAATTCCGAACCTAACCCTCGCTCAACCTTCGATCATGGATCTCATCCGTTCAATCAACTCTGCGAGCCATAAGAAAAGAGACATGGGTGCGTGGGCGGTGGTATCCTACCGTGGAAGATCGACGAAGGAGAGTCGTCGTGGAACACGATCGTTCGATCGTGGCGTAAGCGTGGAATTTCGAAAATGTTGCGTGCCATCGTTAATGCAAACGCGCCACTCTGCGGGACAGTTTTTGTGGAATAGCGTTGTCGTGCAGCGACGTACAACTGTTCTTTAGACACCATGCTGACGTATTACAGTATTACACGCGGCACATGGGGCATGACTAAAGAGGTTGAATCGCGGACACTGCACGACACACGGCTGCAAGCTGTTTCCCTTTCGTGTTAATAATTGATTCCAGCCTGTTCCTTGTAACAGATACGTGCCTGTTTCGCGTATTTTTAACTATCAACAGTAGGTTGGATTGCGCGATGACAGGGTAGTTGTAGTCGGACAGAGATTGATTCGGATGAAATTTCTGGTTCGATTGTGATGGATAATTTAGCAAGAATATTACCGTATCAAGCACACAGCGGTTCTTGCATCTCCTTGACACGCTCACGCTCCTTAATTCTTCGTTCTCTCAGGAACTACAACACAAACTTCGCAAGCGAATGCAGCCTCGATAACGATTGGTTCTTGAGTTTACCCTAAATGGTTTTCCAACTACTTTGTTTTGTAGCTTTATGTCTGAAGTATGCACATCCTGTACTGTTTCTCATAAATTGTGTGGACTTTCACGGTGAATTAAGTTGTGTGCTGTTATACAATTTTGAAACTGTCTCTATCATCCCTTCGCCTAAAACAAGGGCCTAATGAATAATCTCACTGATAAGTCTATTAGCAGAATTCAAACGAAACATCTTTTCTCTTCCTTTCGTATAGTACTCTTTCTCTCTCTCTTTTCCTCTTTCTCTCTCCTCACTCTCTTTCTGATTCCTTTCCTTTCTCTCTCTCTCTTTTTCTCTCTCCTCACACACTCTCTCTGGCATTCTCTTTCACTCTGTTTACCGCGCCACGAAGTGTACTCATCAGTAATTCTTAGTAATATGACGGCGTTCTCGTTAAGGGTCGGAGAGTGTCCAGGGCGATGTAAGAAATTGGGCCAGATGGAATCGCGACGAGATGCAGCGTGTCCCGGTTTCGCGTGTGCCGCGCCTCGATGACGTGTCCACGCGCGCTTACTCCTCTCCTTGTTTTTGTTTTCCGGCCGCCGCGGCACGCTTTTATGCAACGCCTCCGTGGATGAGGCCCCTCGTTGCTTGCGCAACGCGCGCCAATCGTGTCCCGCATGATTCACGTGCAAACGATGCGACCACGGCCTCTTCCCTTCTCCCGTATCCCGATTCAGCTTGTTTACCGCACATGTTCTTCGTCCGGATCGGCCCGGAAGTCGGGACGAACGGAAGCTCGAGGTAAATACGAGTTACTGGTCGACGTTTGGAAGCGGGTTAGCTACCTTTGAGGCATCTTTGGAGAGGAATTTTTAGCATACCAGTTGCTTAAGTCCTTGCACTATGATTTAAGTGACGACGATGCATGCAACGGTTGGTAAAAAACGGCATTCATCAAAATTAAAACACGAACGAGACTCATGCTACTTATAACATAACGACCTATAAAACGTACCACGAGTCTGACCTGTGTTTCATATTCGCTTGAACCGCAAAATGTATCGCGAATCCATCTTGCGTTCCTTATGTTTGAGCTGTAAAGTATCACGGGTCCCACACGTGTATCACATTTGTCTCATACTTGTCTCATACCTGTCTCACGCTTGTATCACGCTTGTATCACATTTGCCTCATACTTGTCTCACACGTGTATCACTGATCTCACAATTGTCTCATACTTGTATCACGCTTGCCTCACGTTATAGCGTGAGGGGTTAAAAATAAATTGTCAGTGCGTATTTCTTATCGTGCATTGTTGTTTATACTTTGGTAAAATTAGCGATCTAGTTATAATGTATCGTGAACATATAGGCGGAATAAAACATTTACTTGTGACCCATAAACTTTTGTTAATTACATCATGCACTGTGTTTACGCGATAGGTGTCGTTCCATTTTTCCATGCTGCCGTATAATTTCGTTCGTGTTCTAACGTTGTTTACGCACGGTCGGGGAGAGTGTACGGTTGTCCGTCGGCGATGATCATTCACGGGACAGTCATCCATTACGCTATCCTGTGAGGTAATCTCCAGAAGCAGCTGAAGAAACGACGCTGGAACTTTCTGCCGCGTAGGTGCTAGCAACCTCCACGTGGAGCACGCAAACTTAATCTTGCTCGACTGATGAGAAATGTACGCGGGCGAGGTTTTAGCTGATGACGTTAGAGCTTTGTTCAGGTAATGCAATTGCTGTTTGCTCGGTTTATTAGAGTGCCCCCTTTCGGGATTAATATCTTACCGTCAAGATGCTGTGGACACGCGGGACTACGTAGTGGTCAACTGCCGTAGGTAATCCTCTGTTTATTGGATATACACTTTGTTGAAACATACCGCGAAATGGTTTTACGGGCCGATATAAATTTGTAATCCGCTGGAACAACGGCTCGTAAACGAGAGTCACGTTTTCTGGCGGCAGGAGCGCGGTTCCTTGTCCGCGCTTACAATATGTAAAGAGATTTAGTCAGAATATTCTGAGAAGATCGCTGCCGCGGCTTCTATACGGCAGACTTATGAGATCTTTGTTATATCGTAACGCGTTTCATCTCTTTGATCGTAAAGAAAAAAGAAAATGCAAAAATATCCACGTGCACATATATGCACCATACAATATCTTTAATATGCATTGCAATTTATAAATCGGGTTGATATTTAGTTGTTTATTTAACGCTTTCGTTATGGGTACAAGAAAATTATATATTATCGTTACGATATAATTTCATATGATTTCATTCGCTCAAAAATTTACTTTGTCTCACAATTTCTACATAACAACTGATCTAAAATTTTGACTTTTCCTTAACACTAACCAGACCGAATGGCCGGACCTAAGATTTGTTTCAACATTCGAAAATAAAGACGAAGATATATAATTAGTTGTTATAATGTAAATTATTTTATATATCGTTTCTTGTGTTAAATTTACGTTCATCTGTATTTCCTTAAAAAAGATTGTAATCTCTATTCTGAACATGTATCCATGAAGTACCGGTACGGTTAGTGTTAAGTTGAAAAGCACACGTTTTATCAAGCTGCAGGATGGTTCGAGTATGTGTTTCTAGATCCAACGAGGGTAGTCAGCCCTCGACCTCCTTACAAGATCAGATTATATTACTTATGGCCGTGTACAACTTCACGATCTTGTAAATTTAATCAAGGACGCGCTTCCGTTAGTCCGCCTCGCGTCGGGATCGATCGCCGCTGCTCTTGGAATTTCGCGAAATATCGGTGGAGACCCTCCGAGTTCCTCCATAAGAACGAAGCTTCTTCCTTCGTCCCTTTTTCTCGGATCCGTTTCACCGTTTCCTGCGATACGCCACTCGGCTAACTGTCCCCTGAACTCGTTCTGGTAGTTTTCAACGGTTTGCGGTCGTATGGCGGCGGCCGAATGGTTTATTCATTAAAATCACGTGCCGTCTTAAAAGGACCCCTCGAATCGCGAGGACATTAAAGGCGGTAACGGTGAATGATCATACGGAAAAGGTAGCTACTATCGCCTCGAATGACTCAGAGACAGACACCGACTCTCTTTCTCTCTTCCGCTTTCTCTTCCTGTCTCTTACTCTCTCTCTCACACCCTCTCTCTCACTCTCTCTCACTCCCTCTCTCTTTCCTGTCTTGTCTCTTACTTTCTCTTTCTCTCACTCTCTCTCTTTTTCTCGTCTTGTCTCTTACTCTCTCTCTCTCCCTCTCTCTCTTTCTCTGTTCTTGTGTCTTACTCTCTCTCTCTTTCTCTGTTCTTGTGTCTTATTTTCTCTCTCTCTTTCTCTGTTCTTGTGTCTTACTCTCTCTCTGTCTCTCTCTCTCTGTCCCTCCCTCCCTCTCTCTGTCGCCTCTACGATTCTATGTACTGCATCTGCATGTTAAGTTAGATTGGCTGCGGGAGAACTGAACCGTAAGCCACTGGAATATATGTTGTCCTCTCTTTCTATCTGTTGCATCTTGGCCTCTTCTTTCCTTTTATGGCATATAAACCCTCGTTCAAAAGTATTAGATCGCTAAACGGAAAATTATGTAAACTTGAATAGCAGTTGGGTTCGTTATCTGATTTGAAACTTTGGACTGTAAAGAATGTTAATACGTTTTCAATCTCATAGTATAATCTGTGTTGTTGGTTATGAAAGTGGTCTAAGTCAACAATTTCAGGAGGAAGTCATTTTATTAATCGAGTAGTACATGTTTCGTTCAGGACGCCACGGGAGTACACCGCTAGATGCAATATTTCATAGAAATTAATCTTTTCTTTTCTATACCCTAATACAAATTCTTAATTGTTCAGTGGGGCACTTTGTACGTCAAAGTATCTTCTACTTAGCGGTAATATTCAAAATCCACTAACGGCCAATTTTTGTTCAACCCTTACAATTTTAAACAGTTGAATCGCTCCTGTCATCGATGACTACGGTGATCACACATCCTTCATTTAAGAGGACAGTCCTTTATTTCACTGGTTTGTCCAAAAATTAATTCTACTGAAAAGCATCAAAATTAATGCGTCTCTGGCGAAAGTTACTCGCGTGGATTATGGACGTGAATATACGTTTGTCAATTTTTCTTCGCTCCCATTTAGAGCAACACAATTGCTAATAGAGCAGAGTCTACGCTAAGCACTTCGACCTTGAATATTTAACACTTAAAGGGTTCAACTTTAGTCCGCTACTGTATATGACCAACGTGGCAGTCAAAGTGTTAAATTCTGCGTTAAAGTTGCGCGATCTATAATTTACACGTTACCAGCAGTCGACCCGATACTTATGAACGGGGGCGTACAAGAGCGTGCAGAAGCACGACCGTGGGCACGCACACGCTTAGGGCCGTGTGCCAACAGGCGGGCGCGCGTGCACCAATGGTATTTGCATATTTCAAATTATTTCGAGGAAGATGCTAAGTGGAGCGTCGCTTCTGTGCAATGGACCGTTCTTCCCTTCATCTTCGTCGCTTCTTTTCTCCGTCCTCCGAACCCTCCCTCTGCCTCGCTATCCCCCCCCCCCCCCCATCCACCCAAGGCGGCGTCGCGACGCGTCGTTTTGCTCGTGCCGCTCTCATAAGTACATGAGTGCACACCGATGTCGCGGAATCGATCCCTCGATTCTTCCCGGCTCCTCTGCCAACCGTTCCTATCCTCGAAAGAATTAGCCAGAGAAATTTCGCCTTGGCAAACAGAGGCGACAGCCAGAGAGGTCCGTCCCTGCGATTTTCCTTTCAAGCCGTTCCTCCATCCGAGCCGGCTACGATACCCGGATTCTTTAATATCCGATTACCGAACGAACATCCGGCTATTCGCCCAGCTAGTATATGTCGTCTGTTGCCCGTAGAAGCGATAACATTTATTTAACGTAAATTTATTTTATTTATTTATCAACATAATCGTGCGAGATCGCTATACAGTGGCGGACAAAAATTTCAGACCGAAGGGTTAGCGAAAACAAATTAATTGATTTATAAGAAATAGCACAATAAACGAATTTTGTAGTTTTTGTTAATCAACAAATAATACTTTACCTTAGTAAAGATTAAAATGTATGTATTAACAATATTTTTCTTCTGCGGTTTTTTTCTGCCAGTGAACGAGGAATTGGAAAAATAGTAGGTGGGAGAAGGAAGTGGAGAATGACAATTCGAAGGTGGAGGGAAAAGTTCTGAAAACGGAATTTACTGGCAAAAGGGTGGTGGTCACCTGGGTGGGTTAGGCTCTGACCTGATAGTCAGGATTCGCGATAGTCAGGCCCAGACTCAGTGGCCATAAACCAAAGCCGGTTTCCACAATAAATATAAATAATTATCAATCCCTAACAACGCGTAACGACGAAAAGATCGACGATTATGCTGTGCTGATATATCGAAGAGAAGCTTGGCGCTACAAAGTTAATTAGAAATCATTGGTGCGACGTGAATGCGTAGCCACGTCCTGGAATCCGCTATCAATGCTATCCGGCAGCAATTGCAAAAAATTGGCTTCTTTCTGGGAAACCACCTAACTTCTCTAACTGTGATAACTTAGCTCGTGAAAGCACGACCGATCCGCCCCGTTCGCACGGTCGTTTTTCGTTCTTTCACCGTATAATTCGTCGTAAGCTTGTTTATTGGCCGCTTCGTTACGATCACTTTACGGGATGAGTAATATCGTAAACGTTCTGTTAGCATCCGCATCCGGTACTCGCCGCTGATGAACCGGCCACGATACGTTTCCCCGGTTACGCCGCCGTTCCTACATTCTTCAGCTTGATTATTGCTGCTTCTTCGGGATGATGTCAGCCACGGTTCCTGGCAAACAGTCGTATTCGTTTCATCGCGTTTTATCCGTGGCTTTTGGAACACCATTGCTAGAGCGGTTGATTTGCGGAATATTCCGATAAAAATTACGAGGTATTCGAATAAATTTGGAGCTAAGTAAATTGGATATTCAAAGTGGGCGTAGCCGATTGTAAAATATTATTTTAACGCAGCTTTTGTATTTACGATTTTTTTTTTATTTTTTAAGGAATATTTCGGTTGAAATTGTTAAAAAAAATTAATTTTCTCCGCTACAGAGGTTCTACTTTAATCGTGTTTGACGATTAATGTGTAAATATCGATGATGCGAATTTCAACGAGTTTTTATCAGTTTTGCCACTATAAAACAAAAAATAGCGAAAGTTCCTAATAACGGATGTTGGATATTTCCTGACATTTTCTTGTTACCGCTGTTTTCCTGCATATTTCAACATACAACATCGATATATCCGTTATCTCGTCGTGACTGCCTGTTTTTAAGAACAGAAAAATCTTCCCTCGACTTTCGCCATGCGAAGCGTTCCTCTCTCATCGTCTGACTCGTCACTGTGCCTCGTTTCCGCGGAAAGGTAAATAAAAATCTCGCGACAGAAATGTTTACGAATTTGGCTGAAATCGTAACGACCAGGCTATTTGTGCAACCACTTTCTATTCGTGTCTCAGCGGCCTCGAGTAGACGGTGGAAAGTTAAACGTTGGGAATGAAAATGGCTGTGCGCCATTTTGAAAAATCGTCGGTGATTTCACATCAGAACAACGTAAGAGCGGAATTTGTGCGGAAACGTGAGATTATTTTACGATGACGATACTTTGAATAGTGCAATTTACAATTTATGCATTTCCGTTCGTTATTCGCCTTAAAACGTTGATTCAAGATGGCGCGTCACGCGACCACTTGGATGACTCGTGCCATTCTTAGTTACTATTACACAATGACTATTACACGCTCTATAATCGTTAGTAATTTCAATCCTGAAATAAAAATTGTGTGTCAGTATCGTGTTCATCTGTGGAACTGGTACTTGAATCTAATTTCGGTTCAATTAATTAACTGAGGAAAGTATTATAGAAATCGTTCAAGTTGATGAAAGAATGTTTTAGTGAAGGACGTTAGTTGAGAGGCGTGATGATTTTACATGATTGAATAAAAAATTGTTAACAAGAGTTCCGCTTAATTTAGATAGTGAATAATTTTTAAATGACGTTCTTATTTCCCTACAAATTTATTTAGTTACCATGTAACGCGATATGTTATAGTGTCATAATCAAATTACAACATCATTACTTATACTATTAACATTTCATTGGTACATACATTATTTTTGACATTTTGTGTAGCAATTTCAATTCTTTAATTGTATCTGCGTGAATATACCTGTCACGTGTAGTTATTGTACTATTAAATCGCAGCAATGGATTTTCATGCCGAATTAAGTTTTCATAAACTCAGCCAAAGAAGTGGAATTTAATCAAGAAACCATGTTTCACCCCTAAATGTACGCTTCACTGAAAATATTGTTTAGGCTTTAGCGTATTATGCGCGTTCTGCGCCTTTTCTGTCTTAAAATATGTTAGGCCAAGGAGGACAATGTAATCATAAATAGAAATTGTTCGCAATTGCTCCAGAGTTCTCTCTCTCTCTCTCCTCTGTCTCTCTCGCACTCCCCCTTCTCTCTCTCACTCACTCAGTCTCTCTCTCTTCCTCTCTCTCTCTCTCTCACTCACTCACTCACTCACTCACTCACTCACTCAGTCTCTCTTCCTCTCTCTCTCTCACTCACTCACTTATTCAGTCTCTTTCTTCCTCTCTCTCTCTCACTCAGTCTCTCTCCTCTTCTCTCTCTCACTCACTCAATCATTCTGATCCTCTCTCTCCCCCCTCTCTCCCTCTCTTCCTCTCTGTCTCCTTCCCTTTCTCTCATTTCATTGTGATCGATGAATTCCAGATCAACACGTGACACCCGGCCAGCTGGCCTGCTCGTAGTTTCTGCGTTTCGCGCAAACGTCCACGAAACTGTAATGAAATGGTAGCTGGACGATGTTGATGTCATAATCCGTGTTGACCAGCACCGCGTTGATCGTCGGTATGTGAAGCTTATTAGCGAGATGGTCTTCTTGAAATTCGCCGGTGATCGGGTTCATGTGGGCGCAACGGGTTCTCGCCAGGACGCACGCGGTGGTGTTCACGTATAATTGAGCTAGCTGGACGTCCGTTATGTTGAAATTGGGGACCATTCGTATGGCCTCCCCGACGCATTCCCTGAGCTGAGCGAAACGTTTGTCAGCGAATGATCGTTATCTCTGCACGACTTAACCCTTTGCACCCGAAAAGCGACCCTCGGTAGCGAATCATTTATTTATGTATTTATTTGTTCACTGATTAACGAACCAATGCCCAGGGAGTTCAAAGCATTATGAATCATGAATTATGTTAACAGTTCGACAATGACACGAAAAAGACTAAAAGTAAGATTATAAATTGTTGATCCGTCTGAATCACAGGTGAAAAAGTCTATCCCATCGGTATGACAATTTGTTGAGGAAAGTATATTATATTTATAGAGTTCGTGTTAGTGAATCTCAAAACAAGGGATTTTGATCGAAACAGTAATGGCGATCTTATCGATGGCCTCGGAATGTTAAAATAGATGCAACCTATGATAGCGTTTTTACAAATTCTCGAATGCAAATACTCATATTAGTAAGTTATACAAATTGTTGCGTAAACAGATTCCAGAACAATTTTATTTCGACCATTTGGAACACTTGGACATTTCACAAATATGGACAGTCGCTTTTCAAGTGCGAATGATTAAACAGTAAATTTCTCTCGCGAGAAGGTGTGAAATTTACAATGCTTTTCCATTTTGCGAACGAAATCGAAACAAAATTAATGAATCCGAAATTTCCATGCTTGAGTAGAAATTTAATTTTTAAGTTTATTCAGTTTTAGACCGTGATTTGCATCTGTTAGAATCAAAATCATTAAATCGCATGCACTCTTTATAGAAAGCATAAATGTAAATGCGCACGATATATTTTACAATCGCAATATACAGGAATTGATGCAAAAATTGTGAAAAACGTTTACTTACTTAGGTTCATTTTTCCGGGTGTTTTGAAACAGCCAACGATATATACAGAATTTTTATACAAGGTTTCTATGTACAGTTTCGTGCAGCTTTTAAACAGTATACTTTTACGGTTTCACTTGGGGCTGCCTTGGATTGATAGGTTCTGCTCCGGGCCTTACGGTGTTCGATTCTGTGTCCTGTTCTCGTATGATGCAAACGCTTCTCGCTAATTGCTTGTACAGTTTTAAATAGTAGAATCGTGCTTCTCTGGAAATCGTTCTAAAACTCGACGCCGTTCTCGATCTCACCCGTGCTTCCTGTTTGATATTTACAGTGGCTCTTGTTTTTACATTTTTATGTACATCAATCAACGTGTAAGCACCACGAAAAGCGAAAATCATTTCTTTAATGGAAAAGAATTTCAAGTTCTGTGCTGAATATAGTAGTAAACACTATACAGTTTTCACCACTATTTTGCTTTTTCCATGGAAGAATAATTTTTCGTTTCTTAGACGCTCGCTTGATTTCAACCGTTTCAATTGCTTAATTGTTACTATACAATAGCAAGTGCATGATTGTTTGATAGTTACATTATTTACAGTATTGAGTTACTTAGGTTCATTTTTAAGTAAAGGTTAATTTTTATACAAAAGTTTAAGACGACAGGACAATGTAAAACATAGTTTTGTGATATGAAAATATTGTTTATGTACTTATTTTTATCATCATTACGGTAGAATACTATTTATTGATTAGCATAGAATACGAATTTTATTTACCATGCTATTTCTTATTAATTAATTCATTTGTTTTCTTCGACCCTTTAGTCTTAAACTTTTGTCCGCTACTTTATAACGTAGAAATGTTAATGAAATTTTTAAAAGCGTTTCGAAGAAAAATTCGATTAATCTACTCACTAAATTATCCTTGTTCACCTGGCGAACGCATTCGAGGAACGTGCAGTATATCGTCGTAGGATTCGCTCTCGGATTCGGTGTGCTGGTAGCATTCTGTCCCAAACATGGATATCAATTTTATTAATTGCAAATTGTGAAATACAATTTTACAATAAGCAACGCTTACGCTCAAGTACTGCTGACAGTGACCGTAATCGGTATTGTTGAGGTAAATATCAGCGCAGTTGGACATAGACACCAACAGGGGGTATCCAAGGGGTTGACTGGTGGCCCTGAAGAAGCAACCGTAGCAAGCGTCTCGCAGCATCGTGTTTGAACCTTGCGATTCGTTGCACAATTGGTTCAACAATTCGGGAATCCTCACTCTACAGCGATAACGCGTTCGTAAATCGAACTTATCGATAAAGCTTTGCACTTGAGAGGTACATCAGCGGACAAAAGTTTAAACATGAAGAAAATAAATAAATAAATTAATAAGAAATAACAGTATAAATAAAATTTATATTCTATGCTGATCAATAAACAGTGTTCTATCGTAACGACAATAAAAATTAATAGATAAACAATATTTGCAAGCCATAAAATTATGTTTTACGTTATCCTCCGTCGTCTTAAACTTTTGTCCGCTACTGTAACTCTTAGCTGTCTGACGCTATTAATTTCAAAAATTATCAAGGGGGTAAAATGTTTACTAAAATCTGCCAGTAATTGAACTTCATTTAGTTTAGCTAATTAATACACTAAAATTTACATATACAATCGTTTAACCGTTTGCGTTTCAGAATTTGCGAAATTAACCAACAGTCGTCACTCGAGTGCGAAGGATTAAATTAACTCGTGGATATACAAAGTTGATCGATTAACGTAGTTCGATTACTGTTTAATGCCGGTTATGGATCCCAGAAATTTCGACAAGCCCTCTTGCACTAATGGTTCCACCAAGTTGACGCCGAGTGCGACGAACAATATTAAAACTGCGGATACTCGTAGTTTCACCATGGCTGCGCGATACTCATTGGTTATTTGAGTGAATATACGCTCGTGTCCGCTGCTTTATACCACAGATGGATCCGATAAGAGGAACCAGGGACGTATGGTTTCCGGTAAACAAGCGTCAAGATCCGTATTTTTAGAGAAAATATTGCTTCAACGTTTCGCAACGCCGGTATTGTTTTGTGGTTATAATATGACAATAGCGTTGCAATATTTTACGGCTCGATCACGCAAGAGTTTCTATTTTGTCACAGAACAACTCTATTTCAATGTTCGTTTCATTGTGAACGTTGAGCAAGTTAAATTATAAAATTGAGTCTGAAGGGAGACGCATGTTTGACTATGTTAACTCTTTGAGGCACATGATTTTAAAGAAAATAAAAACCCAAGTTCCACAGAATTTTTCTTAATATAAAAATATAGAAAACAACATTTATTTAAATTATTAAAATATTGAACCGTTTGAGTAAAATTGAGTAACTTCAACTTTTCGAGGTGGACTAAAAAGCTAAGCAAATGGTGGGACCAGTTTTAACCCGTCCTATCTCAAAGAATTAAGTGAGGTATCCTTGTCTGACTATGAACGGCATAATCTACTGCGAGACAGTTACCCAATATAACGTTGTACTCTTTGTACCTAATGCTTGGAAGAAAAGAGCAGAGAATCTTTAACGACCACGCAATGTGTAACAAATTGTTAAAATAATCTAAAATTATCTTTTTCCAAATTTATCCGGTAAACTAAAGCGTTAAAAAGTTATTTTCTTAATAAGTTTAAACATTTTCCCCTATCCTCAAACACACTTTAAACACTGCGTACATCTCGTCCACAGCAGGAACTTAATGATTATTTGAAGAACCTTGTTCCTGTTTCGCTCTTCATCGTCAACAGACTGTTTCCAGTCTTATTGCTACCCAATTTCGCGCGGCCCTGGCCGACAAACGTGCGACAGAAGTGTAACAATGCTTATTATCCGTGTGCCTGTGCGCGAGCAGCAACGTCACACACCCGTTGTCCAGTAAAAATGGACCGTGAACAGGAGATCTGGGACGATGGAAGTCGGTGACGAGAGACGCCATCCGTCAGATCGGATCTGTCCGGCGCCATTATTACGCGGACCGATACGTGGGAACTTGGTGGAAATGCAGTTTCATTTAGCGTTAGAGAACTACTAGATCGCTGTATGAAGCACTTTTCACGTGACGTGCCATGTCAGAACAATTTATTTTATTGTTCGGTCGAATTTTTATGTTCGAGCGCAGCTCGAGGCTCGAATTTTTGTTCCCTTTTCGTATAAATGCGGGATACGATTGCACCCATGAAAAGAAAAGAAACGAGTTTCACGAAGCATTTTTAATCCCGCTGTTCTCTTTTGAGTTTATGCGATTCGGGATGAAGATTATCTATACATATAAAATATATGTCATACAGTATTTATGATATTAGATTTTTGTTTATTGAACTTTAATGAGAGAGATGCCCACAGTAAACGAGGATAATAGCAGGGTCAAAGGAGGGAGGATGCTAATGAGATTGTGCTCTTTGTAAAGGGTTATCCTTCGGTAGGTTTATGTTTGTTGGTTATGTTAAAGCTTGTTCCCTTGATTACCACGATCTTTTAAATTCATTCGAGAAGACGAACGGTTCGTGTTTCGAAGCGCGTTACAGCTCTCCTCAAATTGGCTCCCTTGTTGCGCACTCGAGCTTAAATGTACCTTGCCGCGTTACAATTACAGGAAAAAAGTATGCTACACCTGGGGCGTATAACTCTTCGCGTCGCTACTCCTACCACAGAAATGCCCTCCTACGATCCTCGAACCCGCTTTTATCTCTAAACACACCCTCAACGTTACAACCGCTAAATTACCATTTTCCAGCAACAGTATGCCGCCTAATCACCACAATATTACCATCACCAAAATTTTTAATTAAAAACAAAATTTATAATCTCTTACGTAACAACAAAAACAGTCTTCACCTTCCTCACAGTATGTTCCTTCAATTTTTAATTACTCGATCGCCGAAAAGAACCACAAGGGTTATTTCTCCCGTGCGTCAAGGGTTGAGTATCTTCGAATCGACTATAGATGGACACAAGAAATCACTGGAGAAAGGTACATATACAGGATGGGTGTTCAGACAAAATTGGGAGAAAATGGAAGGGGTAGCTCTATACAACATTCTAAGTTGAAAATGAAGAGTAACAATATTGCGTCTGACGCTTTATTTATTAGTTATAAGCAATTTAAAAAACAGGCTATTTTACCCCTGAGAGCAGGCAAACGGGCAACACGGTAGGTAACATTGCTAACTGCACAGTGGTGCTCAGTCATTGATGTTACCTACCGCGTTGCCTGCTCTCAGGGGTAATATAGCCCGTTTTTTAAATTACTTATAACTAATAAACAAAGCGTCACACGCAATATTGTTACTCTTGATCTTCGTCTTAGAATGTTGCATAGAGTTACCCCTTGAATTTTCTCCCAGCTTCGTCCGAACACCCTGTATAGTTCGGTGAACGAGGAACGCTGGTTGGTTCACGGCGGGAAATGAAAAAGCGTGGTCGCCAAAGTTCTCTAATTTCGAGTGACAAGGGGAAAAGTGGGCCAGCACACCGTTCGAGACGACACACACGTGCTACGACTATTTATACGGCAGACGGATGAGGCAAGAAAGGGGCGACGCTTAGGGTATGCAGAGACGCGACAACGGCGACGGCGAAGAGGACCAAAGGGGGGGGAGGGCGACGATGCAACCCCGATGGAACCAGAATTAGAATGAGTCACGGGATTATTTGGGTTTATGTAATCCGAGAAATTCGACGGTGACGTTGCCAGGCGTCGCGCTGCGTCACTGAATCGGGCGATGGATTGGTTTCTCGTTCGCGTGTAGGAGGGAAACACGGTGTCGCATTGCATCCTTGATGCTGGGACCGGATTTTTCGATCTGCTGGAATTAGCTGGGACGCTCGCAAAGGCGGCTCGATCTACTGTCGTCTTCGCATGACCTTTTCCTACGCTTCCTTATCACTTAGCCGACCAAATAGGGACATCTCCCATTTTTTCTTCAACAAGGGTGCTGCGATTGATTCTAATTACTTTTGTTATTTGTTGGTCTTGAACTGGTGTTGTTCACAGTTCGTCAAATGCATTTTCTGCTTTTCCGAATGCATTGAGTAAAAAAGATTTAGAGAAGCAAAAACGTCGAAGTTAAGTTGAAGTGCTGCCTGTACGTTACCATTAAACTATTTTAAATATGTCTGAGAATTTTACTTTATTACACCTACACTAGAATCCTACCATCTCGAAGAATAAAATAAATTCTACATTATTAATACTAATTTCATTCAAAAAAGGATTCCACTCCATTCAATTTTGATTATGAACGTTCAATCTAGGCTATAAACGCCTACATGGGTTCTCACTATGAACGCTGTATAGTTTCATAAAATAGTGTACTTTGTCGTAAAAAGTGGGCGGTCCATAGCACACGCTTAACGTCGCACAGCTCAGCGTTCAAAGGGTTAAACTGATCAAGCATCCCCTGACGTATGGGCGGAAGCTTGCTCGAACAGCAGAGGGACGAGAGCACGCCGCGAGTAATTGCAGCCTCGCGAGCAGGATCTAATTACGGTGTCCCAAAGAAATTCAGCCGGTGGAAACAGCGACGCGGGACAACCGTCGGTCGGTCCCTTCCGAATTTCTTCGATGTCCGAGCCGGTTAGCCGGATTCCTCCGCTAAAGACCAATTAAACCGTACACACGGATCACCCCTCGCACGGGCACGGGCAACACGCTGACAGCTGCATCTCGCTGTCAATCAGCGCCGCCGCCCCTCTCTTCTCGGTTTCCGCAGGCGGGTCAATTAAGTGGACGGTAACTCAATCCTTGCGGATCTGTCCGGGCCACTTTATTTTCGAGTCTCACGAGAATAACGAGGCGTGCGCGGTGGGTTAACTCAATTTCACGAGGCGTGCGCGTTGTTTTTGTCAGCCGCGACGTTTATTCTCGCCGCCGCGCCCGTTTCCACGGATTTCCCGAATAAATAAGCTTTTCCTAGCTGGCCCGGGGAGGGACGTCCAGCGGGTCGGAATAATTTAATCGCACGCTGAACTGTACTTACTTGCAAACTCGAAGACTGGGCATCGTTCGCGAACGACCGGATTCGACTCGACGGACAAACGCGAGCCAGGGACATTTTTTTGTCTTTCATTGAAGCGTTTGAAACCTTGTATGAGGTTTATCTCTGCTTAACATATGTATATTTAAGGAATTCTACTTTTATTTATTTAGTAGAGTGAGATGATAGGACTCAGGTGTGAATAAAATGAAGCGAAGGGATTAGAATATAAATATACGTATTTAAAATAATTTGATAGTAACAACGTTAACAACTTTTCGACTTAACTTCAACGTTCTTGCTCCTCTCACAATCACACTCTTTCTGCCTGGCGCTCGCATTCTCCCCAAACACTCATTTCCTTTCTTTCTAATCGTAAACCTTTCTCACTCGATGGATTCGTAAAAACAGAAAATGCATTTGACGAACTGTGAAAACGTTAGTTCAAGACTAATTAGTAACAAAAGTTGCGGAAGAAGTGAGAAATCTCCCCATTAGGTTGGCTAGGTGTTAAGAGATAAAAAGGTTGAGAGATATCGTATCGCCAGACGAAATCGCTAACGCAGCATTTGCAACCCTTTAGCAACGAACGCGTCGAATCGTCGTTGTTAAGCGACCCCTTTTTCGTACGCTGTACTATACTTCGACCAGCTATCTCAGCGAAGCAATTAGACCGCCGTCTAATAAAGTAAGCGCAAGGGCCAGCGATTCTTTCAGGAAGGTACAAATAAAATCAGCGTCCCGAGAAACCCAGCGGAGCGCTCATCCTTCGTGGCCCCTCGAGCCGTATGCAGGAAGCGTCCGTGTGTTCGGGGGTGTCATCGCCACTGGATACTTTCCAATTACGCCGACAAGATTTCGTAGGTTCGTTGATTCGTGGATAATCCGCGCCTCGGTGCTCCTTATTGGATTAGGGGTCGCAGCGAGCGGCCGAGCGACGCTGTGCTTAGACCGCGTGTATTCCTGATTAAGATTCTTAATTGCTCGTTTCTGCAGACGGGAGAAAAGCTGGAGAAAGTTGGCCGATGTTACGGGCCACGGTGAAATTAGTATCGAGGGTCGCGTCACCTTGAACCTAGACGGTGCATAATTGAGGGTGGAGCAACACGGAGAGGGCACGACCGATCGGGAGCGTTGCGCTTGACGAACAAATTCAATTTTTGAGAAGACGCGTGCTCGAACCGTTTGCTCTTCTCATCTTCGTTTGAGATCGAAGCGTGCAACTTTAGAACTTTTGTTAGCTAAACCTCACTAGACTGTTTGCTAAATGGGTATGAGTTCTTTAACCCTTTGAGCGCTGAATACTTTTAGTCTAAGTGCTTCGAAGGGATGGCACGCTATTGCTGGGGATGGAGTATTGTTACTTGTACACTGATAATCACGTTGCAGTAAGCGAAAGATCGGAAAAATTGGCAAACGCATAGTTTTGTCCATGGTTCCTGCAAGTTGACAAACGCATATATGCGTCCATAGCACTCGAAAGGTTAAACCTATCCTATAGCAACACTTATTTTTTCGTGTAACTGGACACCAATAAAACAAAACTATCCGCCGTATGAATGACTCGAATCCTAACGGTATACTGTCTGAATTTATGCTGGTACGGAAAACAAAAACGAGACGAAAAATAAACAAAACCAACAACGCTGAATTGGTCACGTTGCTACGCGACCTGCTCCACCCTTCGATTTCCCGCTACCTCGCATCATCAGCTGATGAATTTCCAAATCTTTCTTCAATTCGTTTCCAGCGTATCGGTTCAGGATTCGCTCGGGAAAATACGCATCGGCGGGGGCAGTGCGTGAAGATCGTGAAACAGGGATGTTGAATCGACAGGAATTAGTCGAGCGAATGGCAACACCATTCGTTCATTTTTGGGAACCCAATAACGATGTTGGTAATCTTCCCATCGCTCGCCGTTTCACGTCGCCGAGTCGTCCCGTTCCTGTAACCGTGTATTTCAGGGCGAAGATAATTTTTCGCTCGATTCGCTTCCCTTTCGAGCCTCGCCTCGCCTCGTTCTCATTAATTTCTCCACGCCTTTATGATTCGTTCCGCTTTACACGAGCTTATGCGCTCTTCCTCTCTCTCTCTCCTATCTTTTCTTCTGTTTTCTCTCTCTCTCTCTCTCTCTCTTTGGTTGCTTCTGTCGATCCAACCCCGACACGGTCCGCGTCTCAATTATTTTCCCTTCCTCGTTCTCGTCCCCCCGTTAGCCCTTCGTGGCCTTTCTCTCCGCCGCCGTCGATCCTTTCTGGCAGTCTGATAAGTGCATTAGGTGAACCCGGAAATTGGTAGACATCCCGTGGTGTGTACGCGCATTAACCCCACCATTGGTTGGTCGTGGTCGGCTCGCGCCGCGGGGGCAGGAGAGGAGGCGTCGAAAAAGAACAGGAAGCCGGGCTTACGTGGCCCAGGCCGAAAGGAAGTCCACGTGCGCGCTGTATATCAACAGATTTTAACCTACATACATGCACGCGGCGAGCCTCTCGCCCTCGAGGAATGCTTTTAGCTCGGCTCCGGGCGAATATCGTCGGCTAGCGTTAAGTAGGATCTCTCCTCTGCGATCTCCTTTATTTTCTTACGCCCGCCACGAGTCTCCACGGCAATAACGACGATAATAACCGAGTATTCTTAGCGCTGGTGATGTCTCGAAGTATTAGCGTTTTACGGAGATACGAACATTGAACGGTATCGAAATTCATTCGAAGTAATGTATAGGTGACCGATGAATTCGTACATTACATTGTTTTACTTTGTTCAGCTACCGAGCAAGCGTGTACTGAACTTAAATTGTTACACAGAGAAAGGAGTTTGTAAGGTGTTAAACTTATTTCTACAATTTCACAAATCGAGTACGTGTATGTGGGACGTGAATCCCGCGAAAGTGCAGTGAAATCGAACACGCGGTTTCTTGACGCTTAGCAAACCGAATGGGGAGATCTCCCATTCTTTCCTCTGCCATTGATTCTATTTACTTTTATTATTAGCTAGTTTCGAATCAGTGTTGTTTACAGTTTATCAAATGCATTTTCTGTTCTTCCAAAGTACAATCTTTAATAAATTCAACACCAGTTCAAGACTAACTAATAACAGAAGTAAACGGAATCAATAACGTAGGAAAGATTGGGAGACCTCACCATTCGGTTGGTTAAGTGTTAATAGAGCCGCCCTTTTCCCATTGTGACCACATTCGTCACCGCGCCGCGACAGCTATCCGGACGCACATATGCGGATACCTATCATTCCCTACCCCTAATTCGTGCTCACGCCGAGATACCGCACAGCGTCTGCTACGGGTCGTTGGGTTTTCGAGAGTGCGCTCTCCGCTCGGGCCTCCTCACCCTCTGCCGCCCCTGTTGCCGTGGATGAGGCATTACAAGAAATTGGCGGCGTAACGCGTGCGTGCTGATAAAAATCAGTTGGCCACGCGAAAGGGGCGCTGGGAACGGCCTCGGGGGTGTAATAACCACCCCCGTGCTCGCATTATCGTTATCCCCGACAGATACTTTCATTGATATCGCGGACCGGCTCGTCCCGCGTGTCTAGATTCCGCGCGGCTCGTTGTCGCGCTGAATTCACTCGCGTAACAGCCTGCCCCACCCTCCCCGCGCACATTGTAAACATCTTTTAACGATTATTGCCGATCGTAAATCGTGCTCCTCGAACGTTTCGTGTTCCTCCGTCGCGCACCGGCGACCACGATGACGTAAACGTGGAATGGACACTGGGCTGCTTGCTGGAGTGCTCTTTCTTCTTTTCTTTTTTTCCTTGCGTGTCCAAAGCGATAGGGGTTGGTACGAGGGCGATGACTTCATCAGGAGAGAAATTGACGCTGTTGGTTTTATTCGGAAGGGTTCGTCGAGAGGAGGCGATGCGTAACTAGGTGACAAATTCTGAATTAAGACAACTGAGATAAATTCAACTTATGAAAAAAAAGAAAAATCAAATTATGAATGTTACGACAATTCGACTTATGAATGTTTTCTGTGGTTGCGTACGTTAGCGTAGCATTGTTCGCTAGTTTAACACATTAACCAGTCGAATGGGGAGATCTTCCATTTTTTTTCCTGAACAAACTACTCTTTGCACGTTTTATACGTCACACCGAAAGAGTCATTACCGAAAGCGAAACAAACCATTTCTTTAGCTTCAGAAGCATTTTTCTTCGGTTCGAAAGCCAAATTGTTTATTGTTATCAGGTGAAATTATACCGAGTTGTCGTTGATTGTTTTAATGCTCTTTAGTGTACAATGTTGCTACTTTCAACTCACCATAGAGCAGGAAAGGTATTTTAATTTGAATGGAAGTTACAAAGCGTTAAATGCAAAGGCACCGAATTAATTTGCACACCTAATATACAAACGCGGTCGGTCGAATTGATTATCGTTACACTTACCTCGTTGCATCCCGCTCCTGCGTAACAATACCGGTTCGACGGTAAACTAAAACCGATGAATCGGGCGTGGCTCGATATTAACGGGCCGTTACGTGAAACCGACCCCGGGAAAACTGGAAGCAAACTCCTCGCCAGGAATGTCTATCGAATATTTTTAACCGATTTCTCTGCGCTTTCGCTCATAACCACCTAGTTCGTCCCCATTTAGAATATGCGTTTGCAATATGGTCACCTCAATGATTCTTATTCAATTTATGTACCTTATGTACCAAAGGGTGCATAAGTACCACACCCGTATATATAAATATAGGAAAATTCTACTTTAACAATTTTAGTAGTGCTAGAAATGGAATTTAAGTGTGAATAAAATAAAAGCGAAGTGCTTAGAATATTCATAAATGTATATTTAAAACAATTTAACAGTAACAACTTAAACGACTTTACAACTTAGCAGCTTCAACGTTCAGAATCACACTCTTTCTGCCTTCACAGTCAAACTCTTTTTGCCACGTGCTCGCATTTATCCCGTCATATATTCTTCCAAACACGCATTTCCTTTCTTTCTAATTGTCAACCATTCTCACTCGGTGCATTCGGTCACGACCACCCAAAATTCCTCAGTCGCTCAGTTTTCTCAAGTGCTCACCTTTCGCGACTTAGAAACGCTTGAGTCCAAACACGACTATCTACGTTCCCACGACTGTCATCCAACTCGAGCACTGTTCAGATTTTCCTAAACTCGCATTCATTCGATCGCATTCCTACATAAATAAATAATGCGGTCGCCACTTTCGTGCACGGGCACTCTAGCCGCACTCAGGATAACGCACGGTTCCCGGGGAACGCGTCGCGTCGCGTCGCGACGCATCGCGCCGCGGCCTCTGCAAATCGTCGGTCGACGCGCGAGAAAAATAGAAGCTCGCGACATTTTCGAGGAGCTGGAATACGCTCGTTAATTTTAACGATCCCATCGAATCGACGATGGCATATACCCGTGGTGGTGGTGGTGGTGGCGCGCTTCGCCGCTCCCCGACCCCCTCCCCCCTCGCCATCCACCGTCGACATCGACGCCGACGCCTCCTCATTTTCGCCCGCGCTTTACTCCGTTGTATACGTTTCGCATTTTGATTCGATTGGTTTGCAGCACCCGCACGTGAATAGAATAGCGGAGTTACGAGCGAACACCGATCCTGGCTGTTCATCAAACGTGGCTGGAAACATTTTAGGCCAGCCAGCTTCCGGTCCCCCTTGTGCCGTGTTCCTTCTTCTCTGGTTCCCGCGTTAGGGTTAATCCTCGGAGAAGTTGGATCGCGGTTACAGAATTTCGGATGGAATTGTACTACGTTTGCTAATATTGGATTAACACTTTACCGACCGGAAGCCTATTAATCGGCTTTTTACATGCTTCAGTTTGTAGGTTTTGTAATGTTCCCTTACACGATGGTGACTGTTTTGAGCAAAACTGTATATGTATATATATATATTGTATAAAGATATTAAACTGTCAATTACTTGAAAAAAATCATTTTGTTCGATTCATTAATGATGCATCCACTACAATGTGAGCCGGTCGGGAATAAGTTGATCCACGAGCGGTCGGTAAAGTGTTAAACATACGAATCGCGTTTCTTGTTTATTATTACCTGTTAACCCTTTCGTTTCGAGTGCCGCATATGCGCGGCATCCTGATAGGATTTATCCATAAAGGGTTAATTTAGTAATTTAATAATATTTTCGACATCCGTATTTCAGCTACCACGTTACACGTAAAATATTTGGGATCGCAGTTATTTTTGGCGGTCTCGCAATTTTTTCTCCCTTTTTTTTTTCTAACAGCAAGTTTCCGTAATAAAATTTATGCGTCGAATAAAGGTATGGAGAACAGGATATTTGCAACAAAAAGGGTCTCGACTGCCCGAGCTCTTTGTTGCGACGAACCATGCAATTTTCGAAATGTTCTACTCGCGCAGTTCGATCCTCCATAAAGTGTTGATTTTTCTTTCGAAAAAGAGGGGCGTCGGGCGAACGAGGTAAAAGCGCGTTTACGCGACGCCCCGCGCACACAAGCGGGAGCGCGTCGATTCACGATGGGGGTTAGACCCCAAAAATTCGCTCGGAAAGTTCAGAGGCTGCCACAGGAATTTATCGTGGCCGCCTCTCGAGTGCTCTTAACGAAATTAAACCTGTTCAGCGCCGGTGCAGAATGTCCACGGTGATTGTGTCCACGGTGAAACGCCCGGGCCGAAATCTGGGGCGATCAGTGGCACCCAATTTTATCGCGAGATGGGAAAACCGGTTAGAATTTTGCCACGATGCGCGTAATATACTACAGAGCGGTTCGTAAATTGCTTCTGAAAATTTATAGTTGTACCACCGTATAATCGAGCGCGCTCGGTCTTGCGGATCGTAAGGTAGGCGCGCGTAATTTTCGCTAGCTAGTTTTAATAAATTGGTGGAGTTTATAGAGTCGCGAAGATAGCTTTTGTTTGCGATTAACATTTGTGACGAAACATCACGTCCGTTTCTGCGTATTATTCATCTTTACGTTTACCGAGCAGTTTTCTTCATTGTATAGCTTGGTCGTATGTTTGTCACTTTTATTTTAGGCGAGTCACAAAATCACTCTCTGTTAGATACAAATTAACTCCAAACATCTGTCAAGATCCTAAACTGTACGAGATATTTCAAAAATTGGGTAAATGGATATCTAAAAGAAAATAATTACACTACTCTTTAACATGTAGCGTCTACCCGAATTATTATTATTATTGTTGTTTTATTTGTGAAAAATTTGTGAAAAAGAGAAACAGAAGTTTTGTAACTTTTAAGACGATTATAAAATTATGGTGTAATTGTGGTTTTAGAGTTTCGTTTGTCTAACATAAGTGAAATTGCTATGATGCGATTCATCGAATTGTGTATACCTACCTTATTCTCAGCTTTCCTCTTTCATTCGACACGGTATCAAAAGAGAAATTTACCTCCCTAATCCTCGATCCTGTGAAAGTTTACTCGAGTTCCCTAGAATCGTCTAAAAACGGTCAAGCCCGACGAAATGCCATCCGTCGATGATTCACTCGGAGGCACTTTCAAGCAGAAACATGTGTCGATTCTCTTCCGTCGATCGAGCCTGTGAAGAAAGTCCGTGGAAAAACGATACCTGAAATCGTGGGCCCCCTCAGGTTCCATTGTTATGGTTACTGTTATGTTTTCGGAGATCCATCCAGCGAGGATGAAGTGCTATTTCGCTTCGAGCCGCCACTTTCGCACGAGTCATCGAGAATATTTCGTGAAAAGGGACGCGGGCGAACCCGTCCTCTCTTCTCTCTTTCTCTCTCTCTCACACACACACAGACACACATATACACACTCTCTCTCTTCTTACTCACTCACTTTCTCTGTTTCTCCCTCCCCCACCCTCTGGCTCTCCCTGTTTCGCTCCGTCTTCCTCAAGTTTCGTCATTTGATTTCGAGGGTGCGCGAAGATCGTGTTTACCCTCTTTATGCACTTAGAGTCTCATCAAGCTCTTCACCGAGCAGCAGCTCCGTTCCTCGTTTCTTCTTCAAACGGCTTTGGTAAATTTCGGGAATTATGTGTCTCGGTGCTTCATCTGTTGACCGTCTTGTTATCCTTTCTTTTTGTTCCAACGGTTTTCGCGACTGTCGCTTTATCGCCGCTTTGAAACATGTCGAATCGAGTCGGGGACCAAGAGTCCGTTTTCTTCGATCAATTGGCAACGTAACACATGGTTTATGTCGAGGAAAACACCTTTAACTTTCAGGTTAAGCAATTTGCACACTGTAAAGTATGTTTGTTAACGATTGATGGTTAATTGAAAGAAACAACATTTATGGTTTTACTTTCTTAAAAGAATTGAAAGAAAATGGAGTAAGCATTCTTTTTTTTTTCTTTTTCTCTTTTCTATTTTGTTTGTATCGCGAGCAATTTATGTTTATATCGTTATGTATAAAAAGAGCTTCCAGCAGAAATAAAATAACAATAATAATTGTAAATATCAATCGTGCTCTTCTCGCACGATTCAGATATAATAAAAGCGCGATGTATCCGATGAAGTTTAATTTCAATTTTGGGCCACAGCTTTCGTATTATTTTCACATACAATCAAGGGTAGTGAAATATAAACTGTGCGAAATATTTCAATAGCTACGAATATTAAATAGTTATAGTATAAAGTTACCGAAAGAACAGTAGGGGAAGGAGTTAATTCGTTCATGTTGAAATGTTTCAATTTACCTGGAGGAAAGAGGTTTGCAATCATTGCTTGAAGAGACAAATAAAATTGCTCGAATTATGGTAAGAATGTTGTTGAAAATCAATAAAAATAAAGTTTTATAATCTATGAGTGACGTTGGAACTGTAGCGTTTTTCATTTCATGGATCCTATTTGATATACTCGTGTCCTCATTTCTTTTCTTTTTGGTGTTATCGTTTGTCATCGTTATCTTCTTGTTCGTTCGTTTCACATCCTTCGTTCCAAGCTTGTGTTGTATATAAAATATAATTTTTGTTCTCGTTATAATACTGAAGTTTGCCATTGGTTTATTTTGCCTTAATATTCCGTGAAATGCAGGAATTGTTCGCCCAAAGTAAACTTGGCGCGTAAATCTGGTGCCCTGTCGTGGCTGTTTCATTTTTCAGACGTTGAATTACAAAAGTTGGTAACTCGAAAGATTATCGAACCATTTTGCAATTCTTCACGCTTTCCCCAGCTCCTTCTATCGTTCTCCCACCTCTCCTCCCTCTCTCTCTTTGCGGTTTTCCTCCCGTACGCGTTCCTCTGTCTGAACGCGCGACGTTCCTGGACATTAATAATGCACCGTAATGTGTAATGTAATGCGATAAATAATGGCGTGACGCCTTGTAAAGTGCAGCGGAGAGTGTACAGCCAGCTCCAGGGCCGAGTACCTGCGGTAAGCTGGATGCAGCCGGCACTTTCGAATAATGCAGCTGCAATGTCACCGTGAATAGTATGTCACATTGTTGCGAATGAGGAATGTCTGGTGTCCTGTAACCGAGGTGATACGTTCGCGAGAGGAAGGGGCGAATTTGAAAAGCGGAATACTTTGGTTCCCAAGCGAGGGAAGAATTTTTTCGAGGAAATTTGTCGTTTATCTTTCTCGTTGCAAACTCGATTTAACCCTTAAAAAATTAACCCTTTGCGCTTGAGAGGTGACTGTTAGTCAACAAACGATAGTTTCGCAAATTTTCAGACTTTAGTTAGATAGTTTATTAGTTAAACTGAGAGGTTAAATACTCATATATGTAAATTTTAGAATATTGCTTCACTAAACTAAATGACGTTTAATATAGGCGAACCTTAGTGAATATTTCGAATTAATATTTATAATGTCGCGAATATGGCGGCGTTTCGTTTGCTAAGGGTTAATAAAAATTCTGTGCAACTTGGGATTTTATTTGCTTTAAAATCGTGCGCTTCAAACAGTTAAACACTTGTTTTGCCCACAAATTGCTCACGGGTCCGTCAACGGTCGACTGTGCATTCTAGCAAAAAACATTCACGTTCAGTTAATCCCCTATATAAATGAAACACAGCCATCGCGGGCATGTTAAGCGGTTGCACACGCGAGCTGGAGAACGGTGCTCTAAAAAATTTCCTTCCGGCTTGGACTCATTAGAGGGAGGCAAAAAACGCGATACGACGGCGATAGGTCCCATTGTTTTGCGTACTCGCTTCCTTCGAGACACGTGGTCCCGGCGACACGTGTCGTGATGCCGTGACGCCGTGTTTCCGGTTGATTTCCCTCGTTCCTGGCCTATCCTTTTTTTCCTCCTCCCTAATTACCGCGATTTAAGCGTGCCAACCGTCACGCGACAGCCTGCGCGGCACATCTACACGATGCTCTGCAGCTGCTGCTGCACCGTTCAGCTCGTCGATCCTTCGAACCGGACGCACCGCACAAGTCACAAGGGGGAGATCGAGAATTTTCATTCAGCCGAGCTTATTAGGTTACCTGTACGCGCGTCGCCTCTAATTATCGACCCTGTTCGTTTGTTTTCGCTCGAGCTTGCTCGTTCAGCCCTTAAAGCACGGTGTCGGGATCTAAGCGTACGGTCAGAATGTTTATCACTAGTTTGTGTTTCTAATATACATGTAGGAATGCGATCGAGTGGATGCAAGTTTAGGAAAGTGTGAACAGTGCTCGAGTTAAGCGATAGGCGTGTGAACGTAGAATATTTGAACTTGAGTGTTTTTAAGGCGCGAAAGATGAGCACTTGAGACAATGTCGCGACTGAAGAATTTTGGGTGAACGTGACCGAGTGCATCGAGTTAGAAAGATGTAGAATTATTTTTTGCAAATTTTGTTATTTTGTTTATTCAACCAGTTTTGGGAATTTTAGGGGATGCTCGAGATCGCTCTTAAGGCCACAGTCCAATATTTATCGATGTTTATTCGAAGCTTGTGTTTTTGTTCATCGTTCAAGTGCGTCGAGCGATGAAAGTTTCATTAAACCGGTTCAAGGATTGACGTAACATTTCGTTTACAAAATTTTGTCCTTGTTTTTTTTTTAGTCAATTAGTCAATTGTTCAGTTTTGGTTTGTCAACGTTCAGCAGCAATAAAATGGATAAAACAATGAAATGGTTGTTGCTTCTTTTTTGGAACCACCCTGTACACCGTCGCCGTAAACATAAATATTCTACCGGAAGGAAAAGACCCGGCGATTTTAATATTCGGCGGTTGAAGTTCCCAGAAGGCTGGCGGGGGGACATTTTAAAGTAATTACTAATTGTCGTGCGGCTATAATAAGCTGGTACACCGTTTCCCTGTTGGCACTGTTTAATCGACTGTGGAGGGCGCGTTTTCTTGGAAAGGAGCGGCGACGCGTTCGAACGGAACGAAAAAGAGAGAAAACAAGGAACTAGCACTCGGCCCTTCCTCTTCGCTAACGAACAATCGGGGGAATATTTACAGTGTCGTCAGGCGACAGCGTCTCTTTGCGATTCTTTTCACGAACAGAGGCTGTCGCGTATTATTGCTGGTCGTGGATTAATTTACTTCGCTTTGGCCGCTTTCCATTGGTGGCGTTCGCCTGGCCGCGTGCGCGCGCGCAAGGTCTTCGTCCGCGGCTTCAAAGCGGCAAACAGGGAACGCGAACAGGGGTTGTGCATGGTGTTCCTAGGGTAAGAACCACGGTTGCGTGTCTAGCGTTCAACGATTTACAAAGCGAGAAGATGCACGACTACACGAATAATCCTAATTGATTGAGATTTCACGCGAACCATGCAAATTTCTGTTTCACCGATATTTTTCGTTACTTATGTTCAGAAAAAGGATCCTAGTAACCTTAACACGAGAACTACCGACGATTAGGGTATACTGATTGGAGACCAAGAAATCAAATTGAAAGCTGTACGAAAAAGATAGCTAATATAAGGGAAACGAATTTTAGCAATCATAGTAAAAATCATGGTAAATTTTCAAATGTGTAGGCATCACAGTAAGTTTTCCACGTTTCTATGAAAAATTACAAGTTGGGTCATTTTGATCCCCTTGGTAGTTTTAGTGTTAAATCGATGTTAATTAATTATTCCTTTTCGTATAATTCGTTACCGTACACGTCCCTTCTTTGTTATGTTAAGTTTAATTTGTATGCCTCTTTATTTTATAAGAGTTTCGGTCCGTTTATAAGCAAATAAATAATATTATTGTTAAGTAATCGAGAAAGCAGTTCTGTGCATACCCGAGAGTCAAATTAATCGAGATTTATTCGCTTTCCCTTCGAGATTGTCACAGCAAAAGGATCAATTGCAACTTCTCATTCATCGAACAAATAGTATGCGCATCGGAAATGAAAGAAACCCACCGAGGAGAAACAAAAGGGCCAAGCCCTTTCCTTCCGCGTCCAGCAGCCGAAGGTCCAACGATGGCGTTGCTGTCTTGCGAGAAAAATGGAGGGCGAATTTTCCCGCGCTCTCCC
>JAOPTO010001163.1:115327-151922 GCA_033822845.1 Tetrapedia diversipes
TGTCAATTTTTATTCAACCCTTACAATTGTAAGTACTTGAAGCGTTTCGGGTCATCAATGACCACCGTGGCGTCACAGAAGAAACCGTGGCCGGTCATATATGACCAAAGTGTTAACCTTTTGCACTCCTTTGTCGAGTGTGACATAACGTCAGTTTTTATCACAGTAACTCCTATGTTGAGTTGCACTCGACATTTTTTAAGTACCATTTTAAATAAAAGAGTAGCGGACAAAAGTTTAAGACCAAAGAGTCAACAAAATTAAACAAATATAAGGTACAATAAAGCTTGAGAGCTATGTTTAATATAATTAATAAAAAAAAATAAGTACCACTCAAGGAATTGTCCTTTGAAGTAAATTTTAAGTAAAGCACCTAAAATACTAGGGAGGTAGGAAAGAGATAAAATTGAAAAACAATTCGGAGTGCAAAGGGTTAAAGGGTAAACAGGTGCGCGATTGTTTTCGCTTCTGTTCTTTAGTCGCGTTCTAATTTTCACCTCGTCCTCGAGGTCGGAGTATATAAGTGTATCGTTTCGTGTACGTGATCGTGACTCGGTTCCTTTTTTGGTACACGTTATTGCCGTTTACGTGAACGGTGTTTAGCGTGCGGCGGTCGGAAGCTGTCTACCGTTGTTGCGAGCTCTAGTTTACGCGGCTCGGTAAACTTGGACTCGAGAAGATAATTGCTTATTAAGAGCAGAACTCCGTTGATGAAATTTAATGTTCGTCGGGGTACACGCGCGTGTAAACTTGTTGTTCCTCGAAAAGTTCGCCTAAGCCGAAGGACGACGAGCAGACGCGATCGCGTTAGAACAAACGCACAATACTTACGCGTATCGCTTGGCCAATCGAATGAGAAGATCTTCAATTTTTCCTCGACGAAGCGTTGTCATCGAATTCTATTTACTTTTGTTATTAGTTGGTCTTGAACTGGCGTTGAATTTATTAAAAACTGTAAATTAGAAAAGTAGAAAATACATTTGATGAACTGTGAACAATACACTAGTTCAAGACCAATTAATAACAAAAGTAAATAGAATCAATCGCAGGGCCCTTGTTGAAGAAAAAATGGGAGATCTCCCGATTCGGTCGACTAAGTGTTAAGCTCGATTGATCGCGTTAATATTTCCAGCCGGTTATTTAATACCGTCTGCTATTAATCGTCAGTCCGTTCCACCGGTCGCAAATTTCCGAGTGTACTTTAGTCAAACATCGGGCACGCGAATATTTAACGATCGTTATTTACAATTTACGGAATAATGGAACAACGCGTTGGCAATTTTGTCCTATTTGTTTGCGCGTTCTAATTGATATTGAAAAACAGATTGCAGCTCGTCGATGGCGGCGTGCCGCGGTGCATAAACAAGATTTCCCGCCACGAGGGCGTACGCACGTTCCATGGCGGGTTCACGAACCCCGAAAAAGCACAGGGAGGCATGATCGAGAGCGACGTATCCGCGTTGAGATTCGCGGCGATCGCAGTGAGTCGTTCGATCGTAATAAACTAGAGAAAGAAACGTTCGCGTGTAGCATCTGATTGCTATACTCCGATTCATAAATCATCGGATGCCCAGCATATTTATACATATAAAAAGACATATCCTGACTGACTGACTGACTGATTGATTCATCATCGCAGAGCCTAAACTATTCAAGCTAGAAACATGGGTTACTTTTATGACCCAGGCACTCACTGAGGAAGGATTTTTTGATATTCCATCCCTAAGGGGATTAAGTAGGGGCTGAAAGGTTGTTTGAAAATCCCTCGATTTTGAAGCAAACACTATAAAAAAAAACGCGGAGAGCTAATCTGAGATAAACGAAGAATTACTTTACACTTAAAGAACTAGCTGACAAAAGTTTAAGACCAGAGGACAATGTAAAACATAGTTATTATGGTAGAACACTATTTATTGATTAGCATAGAATACAAATTTTGTTTATCGTGCTATTTCTAGTAAATTAACTTATTTACTTTCGTCGAGTCTTTGGTTTTGAACTTGTCCGCTACTGCATTTACTTTGCTAATTATTTATATCGCGCATCAAATTGAATAGCACCCACTTTTCGAGTCCCATCGATAGCCTGTCCTAACAAAAATCCAACGACTTCCTCGCCGGATCCTATATGATATACGGTTGTGCAACCAGTAGATATTATAGGAAGCGAATTATCCCGATTGACCCGGTCGTTGAAAGCTCCCCGGTTCCTGTGTCCCTCCCCGTGCTCGTAAAACTTAAGTAAAAATTAGTAGCCCGCGAAATCGCACGGGTAATCGAATCCGCAGAGCGTCCGCTGCGACAAGCAGAGGTAATAAAATCGCGGCGGGATCGTTCGCGTCGGTCAAGCCGGAATTCAGCGGTTTCGATCCCAGTGCAGCGCGATAGGGGCGAGAGAACGGGGGTGGGTGGCTTTAGGGCCCTTTGACGCGCCACGAAGTCACTACGGCACTGCGACAACCTCCTCTCCGACGGCGGAACGTATACGTGACGTAGTTTAGTGGGGATGGATGACGTCAGTGGTCGATACACACGGTTCTCCTCCTCGAGTACTACGCCACCCCCTTTCTGGCCCGTGTCGAGGGGTCGGCGGCGGAGGGGGCGGCCGGTTTTCGCTCCGCCAGCGTGGGTGGTTTCAGAGGTGTTCGCCGTCTATTCTGCCGCAATACGAGTCCGTGAATGGCCCCGGCTACTTGCATTCCGCAATTTTCACGGGGAAGGTAGACTTCGTTATTACAGCTCGAGTGTCACGGTTGGACCATGAAAAAGGGATGTGACGGGGTAGGGGCGGAAGGATGGAAACGTTTTTACATGTAGCTCGTGGGTCTCCTTGTGTATCTGTATTTTTTGAAAGTACATCCATCGCTAAGGGTCGCTGTTAAGTTTAAATAGAAAATTGCGGATACGCAATAATGCTCGCACAAGTGTTAGATATGAGCGGGAAAAAGGGTACTAGGGAGAAATAAACAACTGCGACTAGTTTTTATCAGTAATTAGTCAGTCCGAAACCTACCTGTCCTGGCCATCATATCATAGGCGAGGAGGCACAAACCATAATTACACTGTTACTGCAAATCCAACAGTCGCGAATTCTAATGGAACGGACATGCAGGAGGGAATAGATCGGAAACGGAAATGGGGGATGCTTCAAAATTTCAGTTAAACCCGCGATCCCTCGTACCATCCTCTTTATTATTCGGAGCAATTTCATCGGAATCACCGCGAGCATAAAAAAAAGTATGCACGCGCGTACCTTGAACGATCCCCCAGCGGTTGGAGATGCGAAAGAGAGCGATCGTAACTTTTCACTAGGACTCCGCGTTTCGTCCCCTCGGATTCAGCGAGAGAGGATCACCGGCTGGGCGCTAGTCAGTAATCCAGGAATTCACTAGATGTTCGTAAAGTCCGAGTCGGGATTTTTAGGATCCATTAAAGGACGAACGAGCACGCTCAAGGCCAGGCCTCGTGTTTACCACGCTTCAAAACCGACGCCGCACGATTGTCGCTTGAACGATCCTCGTAATAAGACGTAAAATCTGTTTTTCACGATCGACCGAGAGTTATCGCGTTCTCCCGCCCGCCGCGCAACGATGGAAGCTCGATTAACCCCTGGACTACAGTGGGCGCTTCTAAGTTTTGCGTTTGTGACACTGAGAACGCCTATAGACGCTTATCCCATTGCGGTCGCCTGAAACTGAGGGCGTCTAAAGGTGCTCGACGCAGTTTAGCTTTCTGACACGGAAGGCTCCCTATAGGCGCCCTGATATTTACAGTAGCAATTCGGTTCAGAATAGAAAGAAATAATTAATATTGTTGGGGATTTATTCCGTGTAATTATTTACTTAAACAAACAAATAAATAAATAAGAAATGAATATTGTGTTGTACCGACTCCAAGTAACTACGATCCTTTTGTGATTCGATCCATCGACCTATACCACTGGCTGTCTCAGATTTGAGACAAAGGAGATCACGAGTCTCCTTTCAATTCCTTATTTACAAAATTTCCCCATAACACGAGCGGGGATCCGGTTGTATCCCTGATTCCACCACGGTAGGCGTCCCAGTTTTTCTTCTCGCCCGGCCCGAACTGGTTTCTCGCCGCGAGCTGCGAGAAGGTCGAAGGTTAGAGGACAATTTTAACGAGGTCTTACCTAGCTCGATGTCTTGCTCCCCCTCCCTCCGCCCTCTGCGTCTCGCTTTTTTGCCCGCAGACCCGGCCGCTCGCAAGGGAGGAGGATTTCGTTACTTCGGCGGCGCTCCCGGTAATTTGACGGTAACGACGCAGTAATCAAGAGTAACGATCGAACGACGATCTCTTCGTGCCTTGAGAAATAGGTGACTCGACCGTGAAGCTCGCTTACGAGACACGTAACCGTTTTCGACCGTCGAACGGAAGAAAATGGAGTAACGATCGGCCGTAGAAAACGGTAAGGGCTGCGTGTGCGTATGTACGTACCTATGTATGTATGTATACGTACGGAGAACAAGCCCCTTTCTTCTTCGAGTTACACTTTACATTCCCTCCCTTTACAGTCTTACCGTGCCCGGGAGAACGATAAAACTCGAAACGGCGGAGAAAAATCGGAACGAGCCCGTAACCGGGCGGCATTATCTGTTAACGTTGCCACGGGCTCTAAGCCGTGGGGCGGACAAAGAGGGTTGCACGCGAGATCGTGTAAACGATCCTCATTAGACACCGGTCGGAATGGATAGATCGGTTGGAAATAATTCCCGAGGTTTTTGCCGCGGATAGAAGGTCGTTAGACCCTTAGCGACGCGGTTTTTCGAGCTGGTGCGTCGACTCGCGAAGATGGATGACCCACTGAGATTTCGGTATCGCCGCTCGCAGCTTCCGCCCTTAGGAAGGTGTCATCTGGCTCTCGTCGTCCGAGAGGGACGGCCTTTTTAACGCCCCTTTCCCATTCGACGATCCTCTCCTCGTTCTCCTTTAGCTCGCCGCCTCGATAAGTTTCGCATCGTTTACGCGGGAGAAACTTATCGTATACAGGGTGTTCGGGCGAAGCTGGGTGAAAATTGAAGGGATAGCTCTATGCAACATTCTAAGACGAAGATAAAGAGTAACGATATTGCGTTTGACGCTTTGTTTATTAATTATAAGCAAATAAGGAAACGGGCTATTTTGCGCCTGAAAGCAGGCAAACGGAGCAACATGGTAGAGAACGTCGTAAGTGCAATTGTAACTACGTGTAGAATATAACCTACCTCTAAACAGCTACAGAAATGCACGTAGCTACGACTGAGCATTGCTGCTAGTCATTAATATTACCTATCGCGTTGCCCGTTTGCCTGCTTTCAGGGGTAAAATAGCCCGTTTTTTAAATTGCCTATAACTAATAAATAAAGCGTCAGACGCAATATTGTTACTCTTTATTTTCGTCTTAGAATGTTGCACAGAGTTTCCCCTCAATTTTCTCCTAGGTTCATCTGAACACCCTATAGATAGAGCGAAGGGGGAGGAATATTAGCGGGGTTATTAGGGGTGGTTCGACGGAAGAAATGTAGCGACGATAAATTCAACGCGGTTCGGGGGTGTATTATTACCAGCTCGGGTGTATTCGTACAAATTATCGTATTGTCGCGGAGTTAATTCGGTTATTGCAGTCGCGGATTCTCCCCCGGTCTTATGTTCGTCTGGAGCTGCTGGTCGTTGGGTTGGCGAGACAGAGGTCGTGAAAGGGTGAGAGAGGGAGAGAGGGAGATTGGGAGGGCAATGATATCGTGAGTGGCGAAAAACGATACCGGTTCGATAATGATAATACTTCGTGGTGGAAGAAAGGAAAATGAAATGCGGGCTGCAACCAGGAAAGGGTGGATCGAAGAAGCGGGGAGGGTCGGAAGCACCTATTGTGCCGCAGGACTGATTACCCTTCGAGCTCGTCTCGGCGTTATAGATTTACCGACACAGGCGGCGGCTGTACAAAGGCCGGGCGTGTTAATTTGCCGGAGGAACGATAGATAACGGATGGGAAACGACGGCGATGAAAGTAAAAAGTTCGAGCGCTCTTAACGTGATATTGGTTTCGGGAGTGAGGAACGGACGATTGACCGAGATCGAAGCAACAGAAGACCCACTTTAGCCCTTTCACGGAAGTTTGGATTATGCTCTACTCTAAGCTTGTTGCCGCTCAAATGATTAAATATTTAATTTCTTTACGCTCTTCGCTTAAGTATTCGATTTCGTTGTTTAACATGTTAAATGCCACGCCAGTTTTACAAGGTTTGCCCGTGGCGCCACGATGAATTTTTTATTATACGATACATACACTGTTGAAATATTACCTACACAACAAATAAGTGTAACTATTTTTAGGTGCTTTATACTGCATTAATTTTTTCACACCATTGCATTAAGGATGGTGATAATGAAAAATTGATAACTATAGATATTTGTCCAAATTAATGTTTTTCTACTAATCTGAGCGCGCCGGTCACCGGTGACCCCCACTGCTTCACCGCTAAGTTGACCCCCGTGGCATTCAACGTTTTAACCAGCAATGAGCGTTAAATGCATAATCCAAGATAGTTCGGTTATTTGATGAAAGAATGTCTCGAAACTTCTCGATCGAATTTTTTTGTTAAAATGTTTCCCCTAAGCGATTAAATCCTCAAGCAGAAAGTAAGTTACCGCGACGTGAATTGCGTATGCAAATTTTTGTGTTCTAGGTTTCGCTTACTTAGTCCGTGAAGGGGTGATCGTTGCGCGCCATTCACCCATAGATTGCCTCGAACGGGCGGATTTCCAAATATTTGTAACGCAGAGCCTCCGCCTATGACCGAGGGAGTTATGTAAATTACACACGGCCCGTGGGCCGGGGCAGGCTCGTGGGTAAATAAAATTTATCATGCGCGGTTCAACGCTACGCGAGGCGGACGGGGTTGCAGTCTCCTGGAGCACGTGGCGCACGTGCCTGCATAATCTGCTCGCTATTTGTATCTTTGCGCTTTCTTCAAAAGACTTAGCCCGGGTGCGCGCGCGCGCGCGCTCAGAATGATAATTTTGGGTTTAACCCGGTCCCTCCTCGCCCGTGGCTTTTCATCGGACACAAATTTGCCCATTCAAATAAATCACGTAGCGGACGAGCGCGCACGTGCCCTTCGACGGAGGAAAGGGGGAAAAAATGGCGGCTGACGAGCTGACGGGGCGCGTCCTTTGATCGTGTCCTCGTCTTCGGTTCCTTTGGTCGAGCATGCCATGGACAGTTTGATGGGCTCGTTTGAGACGCGAAGTAATCTCGATTTTGTGTCTCTATACGAATCCTTGTTTCATGTATACAACGGAGGACGCAAGTTTAGATCGGGAAAGATCCACGATGTGTAACTTCGGTGTAAATCCTCTCTATGCGCCCACAATTATTGAATAGAGAAATTAGAAAACAGTAATAACACAGGGACGAATTAAAATAATAACAAGGTTAACCCTTTGAGTGCTAAATACTCCCAGTCGAAGTGCTCCGCGTGGACGGCGCTCTGTTAGCAATTGTATTGCTCTAAATGGAAGATCACAAAAATTGATAAACGCATATACGCGGCCATAGTTCACACGAATAGCATAGAGCCTCGTACAGTAGCCTAAATTCTCGCACACATAAAATCAATTTCACAAATCTATTTTAGGGCCATTTACATGCAATTGAATTAATGGAATAACGTATTTCTTGATTTTAAATTTAAACCACTTTCATAATCACTGGCTTTGTAATTATCTTTGTGATTTATCTATTATCTTCGATTTCACGACAAAGAAGTTGTTTCGCATTTCAATCCAGTGCTAAGGATTTGATTTTTCACAAATTGGAAGCTATTATCACAGTTGAAAGATACATGTTCGAAAACCACAACAGGACTAATTAAGAAAGTGTTTTTCGTATAATAGAGCAACGCGAAACACGGGTTTCATTCGTTGCACTACAAGGTTATAATTTGTTCTCAATCTTTTTGCTCTATCAGCCGACACCGTACCTTCGCCTACATCTGAACTTGCGCCGCGATCATTTTTTACACCGGCCCTCTAACCTGTAATTTGCCGAAGTCTTAGAGTCCATTAAGATCGTGTACTTTCTAATTCAATTCGCGCGATCGGCCAGGCTGATCATTATTTCGTAATTAGCGTGGCCAACGAGCGCTCGTCGGGGGTACTCACGGCACCGATGAATCCATCTTTTTTAACGTCCCGCGACACTTTATCGCGCGTATCGCGTTTCTAATTGCTCAACTTCTTCCTCCACCCCCGTTAACACTTTACCGACCACTAGTGATTCAACATACGTGATCCCGACAGTCTCATTTTGACAAGGATCAACATTGGCGACGACGCTCGTGCAATCATTATATTTTTATACGTGTCTTGAAATCTGCGCGCAGCAAACCACGCTCTGCCACCACTCTGATTTTGTATTCAGTTTCTTTTATTGTTCTACTTTATATAATATACGATGGTGTAAAAATAATTTATACTTAATAAATAATTAATACTCATGAAAACACCTTTCCATTTTTTAGTACAAGTGTGTTAGAAATAGATGTACAAGAAATGTCCATAAATCTAGTGTTAAGGTGTTAATGGCCTCCCATTTGGTAAAGTGTTAACCTTTTCCGACTGTGGCCACCTTTCGTTTGGAGCGGAGGGGGTAGTTCTCGACGGGGTAATTGCTCGCAGGGGTGGGCCAGAACAATGCTCGCGTCTAAATCAGCCGGGCATTAGAGCCCTAATCACTGCCATTCATAAGCAAATTTGATTTCCTTTCGAGCCGCAGCCCGTTCCTAATGTTTTCGACGTCCCCCTTTCACGCCTCATTTTCCCGCCGTCCCAATTTCGCTGGCTCGCTTCGCCTCTTCTTCGTGTTCCACCTCGTGACCTTGTTATTCTTTCCTTCGTCGATAGCACACGGTGTATAAATAGAAGAGCCGGCCTCGGCGGAGCTTCAATGTCATCGCCAGAACGAGTCGATAATAGTACGCCTCGGGCATTTCTAATAAACACACGCACCGCTGCAATTTCCTCGAAGGTGCTTCCCTCGTTTATCTACGAGGCAACGTAACACAAGCGAAGATACATCGACCGGACAAACGTGCGTTTTGTACAGCAAAAGAAGTGTACCTTTGGGATTGTTGCATACATTGGTAAATGTAATTTAATTTTTTTTTTAATTTAATTTTATTAATTTCATGGGTATACGCCCACTAGTGCGTATATAATAAAATAAAAAGTAATTATAATGGTTCAACTGAAATGAGAAGATTGAGTACAATAAAGAAATCGATTAAACTTGATTCGAGATAGAGCGCTTAAATGTAAACTAACTATGCTAGAATAGCTCGATAGATTTTATATACAATAACATTTACACCTCGTTTAACATTTAGAAACGCTATTCGCCGAATGCATCGAGTTGCAATTAAAATTAGAAAGAAAGGAAATGAGTATTTGGAAGAATACGTGAAAATGCGAAAGTGTGGCAGAAAGTGTTTGACTAACGGGGCAGAAAGATTATGATTCTGAAGGAAGTAAGAACATCGTAGTTGCTAAGTTGTAAACACGTTTAAGTTGTTATCGTTAAACTGTTTTAAAAATACATATATTTATATTTTAAAATAAAAGTAAAATTTCCTATACATATTAAAGAATATCGCAGTCGCGTAAAATTCTTTCTGTACGTTATAAACCAGACTAACGCACCGCAATCTCACGCACTCCGATTTTCCCCATCCCTTGCTGCGACCGTTCGAAGTTACCTCCTTTCTTCCGTCGACCTTCTTCCGTTTTTCCTCTCGTCGCAGAGAAAGAGAAAGGTTCCGCCGGCACGCAGGGGTCCGCTCGAAAGTGACGGATTCGAGGTTCCCCACGATATCGGATAAAGTGCGTGCACGGGCAGATAAGAAAGGCGAAGGGGGGCACGTGGCAGAGGATAAGCCCGAGACGAATGGGCCAGTCACGCAATTTCGCGTCAAACAGAGCCCCCTCTCGCCGTCCCCTGCTCGCCGTCTTACGGAACCGGAACCGTTGCGGTTCTTACCCTCTTCCCGCACCTGGCGCGCGTCCCAAAAACACACGGCCCTGCCCAACGGGATCCTCTGCTGAGGGATTAGCCTCTTACTCATGTCCCGACCGACACTTCTATAAACGTTCCACGCGGGAGAACGTCCGCGGTATCGTTAGGCTCCTGCTGGACGTGGCAATTAACTAGCCAGACAAGGATCTCCGTCGGTTCCCCGCGGTTTTTGCTCGAGCTCGATAAAAAGTTCGTCACCTGAATTTTCTTGCGAACGTTGCTCGCAAGGTCGACGCAGGATTTGTCGACCGTGTTAGCGAAGAATCGTTCGTGGCATCTGCGAGGCGAGCCGACTTTATAATTAACAACCGTTCATTCCTTTTATCAACACATATTCTCTGCCTAACACTATCCAACAACATGTCTATAAATTGCATTATTGTCTATAAGCAAGATTATTGGAAATGGGGTTTTATATTGCTTAAATAGAATACACTCTTATTTGAAATATCATAATACTTTATTATATAGGCTAGCAAAACGCAATGGTCGAAATTCCTACAACCCCATCCGGGTCTGTTCTGTTTCATAACGCAATCGAATTTTTTTAAATGCCAGACATGGCTTGATTTCTTAAAAGACGCCCTTGAAAAAAGCTGCTTAATGGTTAATGTTTGCTTCGTAGTATTTCTGTATTCAGTTTCTAACAAACATTTTTTTACTTTCGTCCCTGGTCGACGCATTGCGCATGCTGGCACGAATTTTTATCCGTTCGCAACCAACGGGGTCCTTGCTCGTCTCTCTCGTCTTCGAAGTAGCGCCGCAGCCGAGATGGGAATTCACCCGACGCGCGCGGAGACGAGAAATCGATGGCGGACGATATCGTTCGAATTTTTATTGCGACGTGACACACGCGGGTAACCGCCGGGGACGATGGTATACGGTTACGGGCCGGAGATTCGTGTTTACGAGTCCAAACTGTCCGGCAAATTGACACACGACCACGCCGGGCTGTTTCGCTTTTCGGTGGCCCCCTTTCAGCGCGATCAGAAACACCGCGCCGCGGTGGAAAAGTGTCGATGCTCCCCGACGTTGCTTTCATTTCCGGGGGGCCATGCCGAGGACCGTGTTTTATCGCCCGATACCTTTGAGTATGATTGCGCTTCCGCGTTTGGTTATGGCCGCGTACCGCTGCCAGCTCGATGCTGCCAGACAATTTGCTTTTCGGCATTTCGACACGATTCCGGGGAGAGGAACGGGGGTGGGGGGGGGGTGGGTAGAGGCACGTCGTTGGTTTCTGGCTTCAAGGAATTCGCTTTTTACGGTTTTTAGGTGGTCGCTTCGGAGCTTTAAAATTCCAGCGAAAATGTCTTTGGGACACCAACCTATTATTATTCTACTGTTAATCGTAATGACTTTTCGGGATTTCGACACGATTTCGGGGATAGGAACGGGTACTGGGGGTAGGGAGAGGCGCGTCGTTGGATTATAGCTTCGAGGAATTCGCTTTTCACGGTTTTTGGTGGTCGCTTCGGAGCTTTAATGTTTCAGCGAAAATGTCTTTGGAGCACCGACCTATTATTATTTTACTGTTAATTGTAGTGGCTTTTCGAAATTTTGACACGATTCCGGGGAGAGAAATGGGTATGGGAGCTGGGGGGGGGGTGGATAGAGGTGCTTCGTTGGTTTCTGGCTTCAAGGAATTTCGTTTTACGGTTTTTAGGTGGTTGCTTCGGAGCTTTAAAATTTTAGCGAAAATGTCTTTGGGGCACCAACCTATTATTATTCTATTGTTAATTGTAGTGACTTCTTTACACAGTTTTATGTATTGTAGCTGCTGTATTTGCGCGCCTATGATGAGAGTAAAAGAAATGGAAAGGATGGGAGGGGGAGGCGGGGGGCTGCTGGTAGTATAGCCTTATCAGTAGGGCTTGTCTGGCACAGAGGTCTCCAAAGTGGGGTACCCCACATTTCTCTTCAAAATACTTGATGTCCTCTCACGCGCAAAAAATTATAATTGAAAAACAAAATTTGGGCGAAATTTTTTTCAGCTGGCAACTCTGCATTGTAAAAACCTGGTAACTCTGCTTTCGCGTCTAGTGTTCCCGTTAAATTATAATTTAAAATCTCTCTTGTAATTTATCAATTGCATGCATATACATCGTTTCATTTAAAGTAAATAAATAAAAATAACTTGATTTTCTGCATTTTTTCCATTTCCTAAAAAAGTAATTTTTGACACACACACACGAACACGCACAATATATTATAAATTAGGGGATACAATTTATGATTATTTTTCCCATAATGATACGCGGTCAAAAAAGTATTTCTTCCCTTGATAGCAAAGAACTTAAGCCCGTTAATTAAGCATTATTATTATTATTATCATCATTATTATTATATTTTTCGAAGTAGATTTGTCTCCAACAAAATTCGCTCCAGGTTGCAATCTATCCGCGTCCATTTGATCCAACGAGAAACAACCCTCCACCCTCTTCACGAATTATCCCACAGCTCTCATAAACATGCTCGAAAATTGTCGCAAAATTTCCGGCGGCCAACTGTCGGAAATCGGGTCGTTTCGCTTCCGCCTGAACCCGTCCACCCGTCGCACTTCCTTTTTCTCTTTTTCCGTTTTCTCTTTTCATTACCTAGACCATGCCCGCGGAACGCTCCGACCGCGCCGGTCGATCGAGTCTCCGGTCGCGTTATTCCGGCGAATTATCCGCCAGTATAAACCGTGTTAAATGGTAATCGTTCGATCCCTTATCGGCGGCATTTCAAGCTGACATTACCGGCAATTACGATAGGCATCGTGCCTGGAGGTCGCCGGTGATGCGAATCGGCTGAAAAATCTCGCTCTGATTGCTCTCTCTCTCTCTCTCTCTCTCGCTCGCTTCTCCCCTTTTCTCTCCTATCTCTCTCCATCTGCATCTCTCTTGCTCTCTCACGCATAACCCATAACTTTTGCTCTCTGACCCATAACTTTTCCCCAATTAAAATTCTGAATTTGTGAAAAGAAACAACTATCATTAGACGACACTCCATTCGGATAACAGAACACCCGGACACAATGTTCCGATAAAACGCGTACGAATAAGGGAGGTTGTACCGTAATAAAAGTTGGCTATTCAGTTTTGTATTTCTTCTTAACGCATAATTCGAAACCTGAACTGCTCTAAACATTCGCTCAGAGTGGCGTAAACCATTCAGGTTACGTAAAATAAAACGTGGAAACAGAAAAATTACAGCTTAACCGTATTTCGAGTGTAGATTGTAAAAAAATTGGTCATTCGAACAACTTTGAACCACCTCTATCCTCGAAAAACGGGTGGAGATGACAGCTAGAGCGAATCTCTGTTATCGGGAATGCCTGGTTATCCGAGCTGTTTCATTCCCCCGCTCTGTTTTACCTCTTTTTCCGGTGTTTTAGTTCCCCTCTGCTTTTGTTGCCGCTCGTTTTGTCCCTGTAATTGTTACCGTTAGCGAGGTCGCGCCAGCGTGGACACGACGCATACCGACGACCTCGAATTCGCGTTCACGGTGCACGCGTATGTGCGTGCGGGACCGCGTGACATCTCTGTCATGCGTTACAGGCCTGTGGGAATGCGGATGCCCGTGGTTTCCCGCTGACTTTCATATAACCGATGCGAAATTAGCCTGTGCGTGGCGCGGCTGTCCGAAACAAATCCGTCGCTGAAATTTCAATTGTTCCGTGATATCGCGATGCCGCTACCCTTCTCGATTGCGATTCACTCGAGGGTTCGAGAAAAAATAAGTACACAGGGGATGCACAGTTTCGAACCTTTGATCTCTGGACGATAGAAATAGGCGACTAATTTTGGGGTAATTCTGAAGATCAAGAGTCGATGGAAAGCAAATGTTTCTTGGTGATACTATAATTTATTTGATAACGATTGTGTTATCGTAATTATTTATTTATGTATTTATTTATTAACCCTATGTACTCGAATGGTAACCGTTAGTCGTCTAATACTACTAGTTTCAAAAACTTTCAAATTAAAAATATTTACTGAGATTCTCCTATTAGTTAAGTGATATACTAAAATTTACATATATGACTATTTAACGTCGGAGTCTGACTGATAAGCAAACTAACTAAAGTCTACAAATTTGTGAAACTATCATTTTTGTGATTAACAGTTACCTCTTAAGCGCAAAGGATTAACCCTTAGCCAATCGAATGGCGAGATTTCCCATTCTTTCCTCTGCCATTTTATTTACTTTTGTTATTAGTTAGTTTGTTTGTTATTAAATTCAAAATAGTTAAATAATTAAATTTATTAAGACACGTGTTACAATTTATCCTTATCCCTACGTGATAGTCCTTATATAAATATACAAATCAGTTGATAAATCTCGTCAGTATCGTTATTTAAACTTTTTGGAAGAACCTTATTCACGTAATCGTAGATTCTAGAGGGATGCAATTGAAACGTCTTCGTATATTTGAATGGTATCTAGGAAAGTAGATCCGAATAGCTTTTCCGTGTAGCCAGCGATGCAAGAAGTAATCGAGCGTGTTCGTTTAACAAGCATGTATACATTCGAGGTCACAATTAGCGGCTTTGGCGTTCTCCAGGAGGGTAAAACGGGAGACCGCAAGTGGAAACAGCGGTCCCCTCGTAAATCCCTGGCCGCGTAAAGTCTCCCGCGACAGGATGTAATAAAAGAAAGGGCCAAGTTTTCGGTTGGCCCTTGTAAGCCGCTAACTCCGTCGAACCGAACGGAATTGAAAAACAGCGAAAGATTGAAAAAGTGGAATAAACAAAACGAGAGAAGCAAAAGGAGGGAAACGGAGCGAAGAGTGGCGGAAGGAGAAAAAAAAAATGAAAGGACCATTGCCAAGATAGTTTTAAACGGAACACGTGCCAAGGCTGCGTTCTCCATCGATGTCACTGGGTCGGTTCCACGTCAGAATTCATAGAAACTTAGCCTGGTTGAAGACCGAAATTGAAGAGGGCGGGCGAGGGTGGAGAGAAAGAGTCGAGGACGAGCAGTAACGGCACACGGACTTCCGTTGCGGATAACGGGTTGTGGCTCCTTCGAGAACTCACCATAACGATTCACCCTATGGACTGTTAATGGTCCAAGTTAGGTGAGCTTCCGTCGTATCCAGCGTCGCGGCCGGTAGATACGAATCTTCGAAGTCGTCGAAGAACTCTGGCGAAAGAAAGAGAGAGGGAGAAGAGCGTTTGGAAGCGAGGACGAGCAAATCAACGATACGATTCTTCGTGGCTCCTTCCTGGACCCCGTTTCGTTTCCAGTATCGTTCGCCAATTTTCTGGCTTTGTCGTTGCCTCGATTAATTGTCCAGATAGTTGCTCGAGAATATACCTATCCGCGGATGGTAGTGGCGTTTCATAAGGTGGTCTGCGATCGAACCGTTCTATGGGCTCTTCTATTTTTCACCGACAGGAGACAGAGGCGTGGCTGAGTTAATCCTTTCCTAGAAATCCCTGGAATCGCTTTCTCCTGTTCAAATTGGCGGCCGTGAAAGTTTACGATAAAAGGAAGTGTGATACGAGCACTGAATATAATATTGATAATAATAATAACGACGATAGCTAGATATTAATCCTTTCGCTACGGAAGGAAGTAAGGACGTAGTAGTTGCTAAGTTGTAAAGTCGTTTAAGTTGTTTTCATTAAACTATTTTAAATATATATATATATTATTATTATTATCTAAGAACTTCACTTCTTATCGCTTACACCTGAACCCTACTATTCCTCTAAATAAATAAAAATATAAATTTCCTATAGTACGAAGCAATAAAATTCATGTTCAGGTCAAAGTGTTCGGTTTCCAAGACGATGGTCTATCTCGCTCGAAGGTTAATTGAAAAATGTATCCCGACGAACAGCGTGGAAAACAGCGTGGCGGTGTCGAGGGCAGTGGCGCGAAATTACGAGATGCATTAGCGTGATGCAAGAAAGAAAGAGAGAGAGAAAGGAGGAAATCTCGATAACAGTTCGCGATCACGCGCGTTATAAATTCACGGGAAAATAATATATTACGGTGGCGGCGTGTTGGCGGGAAGGGCAACGAGGAGGAAATCGGGCTGGTACGATTTCTAGATTACAAGTGTAGGAAATGGCGGTCCGGGGCTATAAGAAAATGGCACGTCGATATGCGAGCGCCCAAGTCGCAGTCGACGGAAGTTGACTAACGCGCCCGTACTTGCTCCCGTTGTTTACCTTGTTTTTGGAACCAGACCGATCGACAACCCTCATGAATTCTCCGGTAACGGGGCGCGAAAGATTTCACGTGTGTGCACAACTCCGCCGTCGGATGCTTTATAACGGTTTATTACCGAAGTTTCTCCCGTGTTACGCGGCGAGTTATAAAGTCGTTTTCTTTCGACTCGCGACGTGTACGATACAACGTTTACGACGGCGTTACTTTTCGCGGCGAATTCGCTGGTTCCACGAATCCTCGATGTATTTACTGTATTCCGTGCAATTCAAGAGATTGATGGTGTCTGTTAGAAAGATACATTGTATGTTGCGGCGATCGGCTTATGTTTGATTGCGCACGTATCCCCACCAGGACTTGCAGCGGTGGGATCGCGCCGGATCGTATTCTTTTGTTTTTTTGTATCATTATATATTTGGCAGGAGTTCTCGACAGTGTGTAGTCTGTAGTCCACGCAAGTTATGCTATATAAAAATATCTAATATAAAATATACTCCCTCTCCGTCTTCTTCTTCTTTTTTTGACAGTGTCGATGAGTTTTAACCATTTGAACTGGAGAGGTGATTGTTAGCCGTCTAACAGTATTAACTTCAAAGATTTTCAAGTGCAAAGTATTTACTAAGATTCATTTAGTTTAGTTAAGTGGTATACTAAAATTATATGTACAAATCTGTCCCTCTCTCTCTCATTCGACGCAACTAACTATATTTCTACATATTTCTATACTGTTATCCGAGTTCCCCGTAACCAGTGCCCGTTCCTCGAACCATAGGCCAGGAAGATCCGTGCCGCGTTTACGGTAACAAGCTCGAGCGGAACGGTCGCCGAATGATTATAAATATTTCGCGACGAAAGGGCGGTGATTCGTAACGATTTCCTGCGCCGACAGGAATGATCACGTGCGCTTCCGGTTATTACGATTCCGGGAACAAGAGGTGCATAAGCGTAACATTGGTATAGGTGCACCGGTTTGTGTGTGCATCTCTCGTAGGGGTTCTGTGCAGGTCGACTTGGCAGGGTATAAAAGGGGTTCGCTGAGTCGCCATCCTGTCTGGGTCATCGCGTGCTTTCTACACTCACCCCCCTCCCCACCATCCACCCCCTCTGTCCCTTTCCATCTCTCTTTCTCTTTCCCACTCTCTGTTTTTCTCTGTTTCACCCTCAATCCCCCGTTCAGGGCGATCTCTCTCTCTCTCTTCTCGCTGCAGGTTGTACGTCGCGACATGGAAATAATACGGCACGTTATTGTCGTATCGGATTAGATGCGACCGATTCGACACCTCGCAAAGAGTAGGTTGTGCGTCGCCTGATTTTCAGATCATACGGTGATCTTCGTGTTGATTCCGGTGCGCGGGGTAGCTGCGTTGTCGAGGCGCTTGATCAAATAGACGTATTTGAAATTTTCTGTTTTTTTTTCTTTTCAAGTGATATAGGAATTTTGTTTCAATCGGATCTGATAAATTATTGCACGGCGATTTAAATGATGGAGTTCGTACTTAATCCGATGCAGTGATTCGATTGCAGGTTCCAATTTAACGTAACATGTATCTCTGTTTCCGATTCAAATTCTTCGTATGGATCTATCAATCCAATTAATCGTATTATCAACGACTCAAACACATTCCATGACGAAATAGACTACTTTTCAGTTTCATTAAGTATCTTTAAAAAAAATAAACGAGAAAGCTCACTACTGGTCGGTAATTTTTCAAACTTTTCATATTTTTCATATTTTTACATTTTCTATATTATTTATACAATATTACATCGTAAGAATCACTACCCCATGCGTTCTTCTCTTATATTTAGCGTCCTTTTATATTACTTTATTTTATTCCTTTTCATTAATTTTCTATCATCTTACATTTATGTATTATATAATCCACTCGAAGGACTATGTCCGTTTATAAATAAAACAAATAAACAAATAAATAAATAACACGATGCGAGACAATAATATCTAACTGGGTATAACTTTGGACACGAGTTCGAAAGTAGGGGAGCTTTACCGCCGCTATAAGCATAATATCGATGTTTTATTAATATTTGAGCACCGCGTAGAAACATTTACTCCTCGACGCTATTAATTTCAGTACGTCGGTTTAAAATAACTCGAAAACCTATCCGTGGCGAGGTTATACGCTTACACGACGGTGTATTAGCGGCCAACTGCGCCGCGAACGAAAGGGTTGTCCGCACGTGTCCGTCGAGCTACTTTATTTTCTCAATACTTTATTTTCCGTAGCCCGTGTTACAGCGCGTTCCGTTAAACGCGGAAACGTGCGGGCGAATTTTACTTTGCGTTTTACTTGTTACCAAAGAAGTGTGCTTCGACGTCAAAGGCGATGATTAACGTCCGTTTGGGGTGGCTCCGCAGGCGAGATCGATTAATACGGTTTAATGCTCAGGACGTGCGCGCTGAAATATTAATCCGGTCGACCCGATTTCCCTCGGAAATTGTAGGATTCGCATGTTTCATTCGTTGGACGGGCGTAGAAACGTCGGGAACTGGTTATTAAGCGAGTAAAAAGAACGCGTGGGATCGTTTCCACCGCCGCGCACGTAATTACGATCCGCGATCGCGTCTCAAAGCGGATGTAATGGGAACAACGTCGATCGAGCGAGCTGGCCTTCGGGTTCTGAAAAAGCGTTTAGCTTGAGACAACAATATTTCTTGTGTTCACAACCGAGCTACGCGCGTGGCGTACTTTGACATTGGCTATCTACCATCGAAATTATGGCAATTCTCAGATATGTTATGAAAGATATATTATGAAAACAGCCAATGAATATAGTGTACACTTAAATTTCTTCGATGGTACTGTTAATTCTTTCAGAGCTGCTTGCGTTTCTACTCTTAAATCACGTAATGTCTAAAAATACCAACCTTTTATTTACATCGTTGTAAGTTCTCTCGAACATCCTGTACAATTCTCAATTGATGTAAAAGGGCTACTAGCCCATTAAATAAAAATTATTATTATTACTATTATTACCTTTCGAGGGTTAGACAAATTACGAAAAAGATTGCATACGTTCATCTGATTTCAGATAAACTTACAGCTGTACAAAGCACTGCGGGTCATCACGTGCGACGCGTTAACACGAATATTAAAGTACACGTAGTGACACGTAACAACCATACGTATTTCCCGAAGGGGAATCGAGTTCGTTTATCAGTCTCATTTCCTAACAATTTATTCCCAGCGACTCGTGTCCCGTTTCGTAGCACGAGATCGGTTACAGAAGGGAATAACTCACGGTTGACAAATGGCGCTCGATTATCAGATTTATCGCGCTTACCAAAAGGAAAAATATTACCCCGAAGAATCAGGGTCAGAGGGGGTGGGATCGCGAGGGAGGAAGGACGACGCGTAACGCGCGCGCGCAGATTATTATCAAACCCGTGGATCCATGGATCGGAGGAACGCTTTTTCCCTCTGACGATCGACGTTCAACTGCGACCCTTCGGGAGAAAGGGGTGAAAGGCGAGATCTCGAACGAACCTCTCCGATAATTGAAAACACAGCAGCGGAAGGACGATTCCACGCGCAGCGAGGGACGAAAGGGGAGGGATTCGGGATTGGTTAGGGAGAGGACGAAAAAGTTCACGGGTCATCGGGAGCGATCCGTCGTGTAACAGGGCGGAAGTTCAAAGTTCACTGTGCCGACGGAGTTGTCGGACACGGTGAGAGGATGTGCTTCGAATTTTAGAGTATCGTCGAGTTCGGGATACTTCCGCGAATGTATCCGGGCTAGAGGAGACCAGGCGAACAGAGGAAGATACGTGCACACGTAAAACTAGAGAGAGAGAGAGAGTGTGTGTGTGTATGTATATATGTGTGAGAAAGAAGGGCGGGAGAGAGATAGATAGAGAGAGAGAGAGAGGGGAGAGAGTGTGTAAGTGAGAGTGTGTGTTAGAGGAAGAGGGGGCGGGAGAAACAGAGAGGAGATAGAGTGTGTGTGTATTAGAGAAAGGGAAGAGAAAGAGGGAGGTAGAGAGAGAGACGAAAAGAGGAAAGAGAGAGTGTAAGTGAGAATGAGTGTATATGAGAGAGAGGAGAGAAAGAGGGAGAGAGAAACACACAGGAGTCAGATTCTGGATCACGTTTTACGATCTATATCGATACGCTTCGGGGGCACCGGCATCGAGAACCATGTGCGCATACGTTCGTCGGGAGAATTGAATAATAAAACTTGGGGGATATTTAGTTCCGTTACATTATCTCGCTTTTATCTTCGAATCGAGGGGGTGTCCTTGCGCTTCACCGTAGAAACCCGATAAATTTCGCCCGTCTCGTCTAACCGGTTCGGCGATCGTTAAACTTAACAGCTTAAGGGTGCAACAACTTCGAGCGATTCGATGGGCGAAGTTTCGCGCGCGAAAATTCTTTTTCCTCGCGCAACTCGTCGAAACGACGAGGGCGCCGTCGTCCTAGGCTCGACTTTCATCGCGGTCTCGGCGAGAATTTCATCCGCAACCCTCCTGTTTCGCGTTTCCGGTTGGCGGGCTGCGAAGCCGGTGTTTACACGCGCAGGGATACACCCTTTTATTATTCAATTATCCTTTATTATCAGCCTTATTCGCGACGGTACACGCGTACACGCGAACGTATACACAACGTACTGTGTGTACCGTTGCGTGCCAAGAATTTATATCGTCTGAGGAACGATTACGCAGCCTGTATACAAAATTCTGGATTCCGCCAGCTTTGGCCGCGTTTGCACCGCGGCGTGTTTAGACTGCGAACGTGTGCGCCCGCCAGGGCTCTCTAGCCCTGAATGCGAGCCTTAATCTCACTGTGGGCGGTCGACGGTGCTTTAGTTACATCAAAGTGGCAGTAAGCCACGGAAAATTACAGCTATGGGGTTTCAAAGCCGAAACTGCTTCTATATTACTCCAAGGATTCGCTCGGCTCGTAAACTTTTGAGACAAGTCTCTCTCTCTCTCTCTCTCTCTCTGTCTCTCGCTCTCTCTCACACACACACTCACTCTCCCCCTCTCTCTCTCTCTCCCTCCTCCTTTCTGTTTCTCGTTTTCTGTGATACGCAGAATTATTGAGAACCGGCTACACATAGATTCGAAGATCCGTGAACGCGTTAAGATTGAATAACCCTTAACCCTTTCGTAGCGTAATGCGAGAGAAACTCCAACGAAACATCCATTATGCAATGTAACTTTCATTGTACACGACGTAATCGATAAAGTTAATTATAGTATCAGCAGTTGGAGGTTTGCATATTTTATGTGTACTATGATGGAAGTGCTAAAAATTTTGCCAGCGTCTTCTGTCATTTGACCCACATCACGAAAGGGTTAAGATTAGGTAGTGTTTCGGTCCTAATTAAACTCAAGCGCAAGGTAAATGTTTTTGAAGAGTGCTCTAACGACCAATAAACGATCGTCTTAATTTCCTTAGGCCAGAGATTGTTTCAACCCCTTGCCTTATCATACAGCTCGACAAAATCCTGGCTCAATCGATATAAGGTTTCAAATCCTTCAATCGTTTCCCTCCCTCATCAAACTATTTTTAATATACATGGCCTCATCTTTATTCTATGAGTCAAACTCTTGATGTTCACGATTCCACGAGTCTGACTGGTGCTATTCATGTTTGATCTAATAATGGTATCATAAGTCAGATTCGTCAAAGTACATCAAGGGGTTAATCTACTCAAACAACTTTCACCTTTACCTCTCACCTTTGCTACGTACTGTCGACGACATCCTCGAATCACTATTTTCCATCTCTCTCGCGTCTGTTTCTCCCACATCATCGAGAATATTCCGCCCTGACGTTGAAAAATAATTACAACCAATTGCGAAACGTTTCCCGGGCACGCGATTCGCGCCGCGCGCGCCTCATAGACCATAATTGTTGGTGAAAAGCGCGGAAACAATTTCCAATTAAAATGTCTGGCCGCGGTGTCGAAAGTTCTCCAATTTAACACGCTCGGCCGCCGATGGAGTATCGCCGCGCGATGGAGACTTAGCCTGCACCCCCGCATCCGACGGAAAATTGTTGCGTGCCCACGCGATGCGTTTCACCTTTGAAATGTCGACGCAACTGCGACACGGAAGGTCGTCTCCCACGTCACCCACGCGTTATATCGTTGCACCCTATCAGTTCACTCTAAGAGGGTTGTGGACTGCAAGGAATTACTGCAGAATAGATTTCGGATCGTTCCAACCTACGCCCCTGTGTCGAGTCGCTTTCCACGAATCGTATCTAGTGGGTGATGACCTTTGGACGTTATGCTTCTTGACCTTTGCCCGGATGACGGCCATGTTTCGTACTTCATAGAGTAAATGTAAAATATTACATGAACTGGAAAGTAATATCGTTTCTGTCATTCCACCTGTAGATATTTTTCTCAAACACCAATTTGAATTTTTTCGTTCCGGCATTGAAAATTTGCACACTAGATGGCAAAAGGGTTGTTGATAATGAGGGTGATTAGATGATTGATTAAAAATAAAAACTCATTAAAAAATGTATGTGTTTGAATTTAATTTGAGAAAACGACATTAATTTCTGGTCACCCTAATAGATTTGCGTACGATAAAAAGACAAGTTTTCACAGAACAAAAAGGATGCATTGAAAATTGAAATAATATGAGTGATCAAAAGAAGATAGCGTGTCCTTTACTTGATCTGTTCTATTTATTTTGTCACTAGAGCTTCGTACGCTGACTTTACGTATAGATGAAAAGAATATCACACGACAGCCCTAATATCACAGAACCATGATAGATGCCGCGATTATATATTTATTGATGGGATTTATCCACAGATTCTTATGTATCTACGGATTATGGGGAGGACGTAAAAGGAATCACAACACGTGTGTATCTCGTAGAACGTGAGACAAAAGAGTAACGATTTTTATTATTAAAGTATCCGTACAAATGTCGTTCTGTGTTTATGGCGATGAATACAAATGCTTCACGTATTGATTCATTTTCAACATTCTTTAATCCTTATTCCAACAATCGCGAATAAGGGAATGGTAGCCTGGGGTGAGTAGCATCGGCGAACTATCGGTGATAAAAATGAAACTCGCGAGAGGATAGTCATCGCGTCCAAAACTCTCGTTTCGATTCACCCCCGAGACCGTTTCAATTCGGTCGCTGTTTTTTCGCATAACCGATTTTCGCACCCTTTCTTAGCATTCCCGTCGCGGTTCCCCTGTCCATATCGTTGAAAAAAAGATTCCCGTGCACGATGGTCTCGTCGATCGCCGTGCTGTCTCGTTTCTTTCGTCGTGGAACTATCGAGGAGATAAAAGTTGGGCAAGTCTCGCGCGAGCCGGGGTAGTTTTCACTTGTTTCGCCGGTCCAGCCTTTTTCGGCATGAGCAATGTCGGGAACTTCACTTTCTTCGCGCGATTTCTTGCGAAGTTTCTTCGGAACTGGTATGGTTAAAAGGTGGTTACGCCGGAGGCCGTGTTTATTCGATGGCTGTCCCATCGGAATTGGAAACGTAAATTCTCGATATTTCGCCTGTCACGAAAGTAAGAGGAAAACAGTGTATCCTGCGGTGTCCGCCATTTTGAATATTTTCATTCTTTGTTTATAGGTATTTTTAACACTAGGTTTTTTTGGAACCCGTCAATTTGACGGATTTTGAATTTCATGAGCAAGATTTGTAAACACAATTACTATTATTATTAGTTGATTATTATGATATTATTATTGTTGATTATGATTATTATTAGTCAATTTTTGTTGACTCTTATTGAGGGAGTGAAATAAATATACCCTTATCTATTTCCCTCTCAGCTCTGCAATTTTAAATTCTGTACGATGTATACCTATTTATTTATATATTATATTTATCATATTATATTTATATCACAAATAGATAAACAAGAAACCTCCGTAAATCTAGTGTTAAAATCTGACTATAAATGTAATAAAATTGACCGTAGGATCTATTAATTTTTACGAAAAACGGTTGTAATGAAACAGTTGTAATCATAATTGTGGCAGTTAATTATTCGCGTATTTTATTCGAATTATAATAGCGAACAAACATAGTGTATAGTATAGTTTTATGGTTTGCAAATATCGCCTGTATATTCATTTTGATTGTTACTATAATAGAACACTATTTATTCATTAGCACAGAATACAAATTTTGTTTATCGTGCTACTTCTTACAAATTACTTTATTTCTTTTCATTGACCCTTTGGTCTTAAACTTTTGTTCGCTACTGTACATAGTTCATCCCTGTCCACGTTATCTGTTTCCAGCTTAAAGATGGTGCTCAGAGTATATAAACGGTACCCCCTGGCGGTACTGCGAGGGGATGGATGCATAGTCGATCGTTATGATGGATCCTTATTTAATATCCACATAACTTCCGGCAACCTGTTCCCTCGGCGCATCGACATTCTGACGCGCGTGCGATGGCAAAGTTCCACGGTTAAACGGCGGCTTTAAAGCGTAAAGCCGTTCGCGTCGAAATGGAGCAGACTCGATTCGATTAATCGCGTTTTTAGAGCTTGTAAAGTCTATAACGCGACGGATCCGGTTTCCACGTGCCCGTCGACGAGGATTGCGTTCATATAAATCGAAAGTGTCTCACTTGATTAGAGCAATCAACCCACTTTTTTGTGACAATTAAAAATATTTTTTTTTTAGAAACGTACTATAGTCCAGGTGATATTTATCATATCATAGACACTTTCTACGACAGATTGATATAAAAATTATTATATCATATTAACACTTGTTGAAACGATTCGTGGTTCATATTGATTATGGTCATCTGAATTGTTTAGATCATATCTATCCATAGTATACTCATCGATCAGACAAATTACAAATACACATAGGTAACAATGCAAAAGTATAGCTAGTAACGATATTCAAATTCATGTCTGAATTGATTCGCTGTATAACTCTGTTTCCTTTTATCGTTACGCTTTCGAGTAAAGTGAGCAAAAATTGAACAGATTCAGGTTAGGTTCGGGTTGTGCATGGTACTGCACGCTAGAAATCAGATGGAAAACGTAGCAGGACAAACGTACGCTTGCCGGTCGTAAATTCCAAATCGCGGTAGCAACGAATACATTGCTAGCATCGAGCCGTAAGAAACGTTAACGATGGCCAGGAAAAAACCGGCATTCCCCATTTATTTCTTGTCGTGGCGACTCGGTTTCGATCTTGAGCCAACTGACATGCACCCTGACGTTTAAATATCAAAATCTAAATCTTGCACGTCCGACCACGCGGCTTTTCCTTCCTTTTACATCATTTCCTCGTCGACGCGGCCACGCTCGTTCCCAATGGTTTTCTTCCCTCTTTTCTTCAACCACCCACCTACACGCACCCACGAGCACCTACACCCCTACACGCTCATGCACACGCACACGCGTACATAGATTTGTGCATAGATTCGTGCAAAGTTGTTCTTTTGAATCAAGAGAACGCAAACGAGCCCCGCCATTGCTGTTAGTGGATTAAAGTCGTACTTCCTAGCGTCGGCGGCCAACAGACTTTACACGAGACCGTAAGAAACGCAGAAAACGCTTAGAGTTATGCTCACGACCACCGGTTCCTTGTAAACCTGCCTACCGTTTCCCTCCCTCCGTGCTGCCCGCGCCGCGAAACAAGCGACGCCTTTCGTCGACGACGCACAAAACGAGCTCGCCGATTGGATTTCCTGGATTCTCCTCGAGGACTGACCGCGGAAAAATAGGGCTCGGCCAGCGTCTCGAGGGTAACGATTCCGAGAAAATGAAAGGGAGACTGCGACGAAGTAAGCGATACGTGACTTGAAGCGGCCCCCTTACCATGGTGGGAGGGGGAGAAAGAGACAGAAAGAGAGAGAGAGAGACTGGCTGGTCGTGATGCTTAATGGTGCAAAATAATCTCTTCTTTTTATAGTGTTTGTTTCAAAATCGGCGGATTTTCAAACTTTCATCCCTTATTTTACTCCCTTGGGGGTTAATTTTCCAGAAACGTTGCAGCATGTATTTCTTTATTTCTAACCAAAAAGCTGAATACCAATTTTCATAGTACTTTTTTCAAAATTGGCGGATTTTCAAACAACCTTTCAACCCCTGTATAAATCCCTTAGGACTGGAAAATCTTTCCTTAATTGCTGCCTATGTCATAAAAGGAACCCATTGTCCGAATTTCATCAAGTTTCTAGCTTCAGTAGTTTAGACTCCGCGATGACCACGGACACGTCAGTCAAGACATGTCTTTTTATATGAATAGATATCGTGGATAATGAAGTACGCCAAACGCATACTTGAATAACGTTAAATATTTATTCCCCATAACACGACCGGCCATCGGTAGGCTTTACCAGGCTGTTCACGCAGGGTGGTCGTGTTTTTCGTAGCTCGAGCCAACGGAGTGCACGAAAAAATGGGGAACGGGAGGGCGCAGTAAAGACGCGTTATGGAGACGCGTTCGACATAAATCACCGTAGATTAACAATAAAAAATATATTACCCCGCGAGGAGAGTGACTCGCCGCCGGCGACAGCCACCTACAGCCGTTTTATACCGTGCGCCTGAAATAGCGAAACGGTGCGTGTGTGTGCGATCGTATTGGTTCTACGTGGAGGGCCGGCGAGCACGTACGGCCCATAAAGAGGGCCGTAACAAGGGCCGTGAACCTTATAGAATCTCTCGCGGCAACAACAAATTCTTCGGTGTTCAACGAACCGCTAGACGAATGACTCAACAATCTTGCCTCGAAATCGATCTTGTCGTTCCTCCTGGTGTATGTGTGTGTGTGTGTGTGTTGGTTTATCGCCTCCCCGACCTCCCATTTCCGGCGAGCCTTTTCTTCGTACCACCTGTAACGCTTCCTGTTCAGTGTTTTTTAAACGCGAGGCGTTACGGGGAACGAGGGAGCGGCCGCCATCTCGAGCAGAGACAGGGCCAGAAGTTGAGAGGTGATCGATGGACGAAATTCGTAAGGGAGACGACGGTCTCGAGCTGAGATGTTATAAGATAGTGTACAGGATGTTCCATATAAATGGAGGGGGGGTTATCAAGGGACTGATGTACGCTCAGATTGGAACGGGATCGGGATTTAATCTCAACGACCAAATTTTAGGGGGCGAAGTAGCGTCTCGATTACGGATATCGAAAGTGGAACGGTCTTGAAGAGGTTTGCTCTTACTTTTTCTGTATCCCTTCACTTTTTATCTGCGGTTTTTTGCGAAAATAGGTATAATTACTTTCTATATGGCGTGGTTGTGTAAAAATTCGTGAAACCTCGAAGGACGATTTCAGAAGTTTGTGCCCTTTAATTCTTTGATTCTCCGTCTTCAAAAAATTCCAAGTACAAAACGCTGAGATTAGAGAAATCAGAATTTTCTTATCTTAACGCTCGTTTAATTGAGATAAAGACTGTTGAAATTTTTAAACGTGATTATTTGCAGAATTGTTATCGTTTGATTACCAGCAGTCAGCTCTCGACCGCAAAGGGTTAATATCGTATGAATTATTTACACGTGAAACACTTCTGCTGTCGTCACAAAGAAGTAAAATAACTGGACAGCCAGTTTTGCACGAGACACTCGGTGTGTCAGTGAAAGAAAAAAGGGAATCGTGGGTTCTTTTTGTTACGCAGCATCCGTGTCGGTTCCAATAGGAATCCCTAAATCCTTAATACCTGGCGGCCATCGACGGATTCGAGATGCAGGCTGACTGGCGCTCGTGTCGATTTCCAGAGGCGATGGGATAACGGAATCACTCATGTTTATTAAAGCAGCGGGCGACCGGATAGGCCCGATACAAGCTATTTCTTTCTCCGCTCACGGGATCAAGAATTTATGCCAGCGGGGGTGGTCGATCCGCTGGCCGGGGGGATGAAAGACACTTTTGCCCTGACTCGCTGTTCGCGTACAAAAGCGGTTTCCAGATAATGGCGAGTAACGGGAACAATGTGCGTTGCAGAGGGTGCACGGCCATCCTGTAGCGTCGCTGGAACACCGCACCTAGCGAACGGGGTTCCATGGGACCTGCCTGTGACTCCCATGTGAAATACGCACTTGATCCTGAAAAGATTTTACTCTTGTAACTAATGCTGCGCGCGTATATGCGTTTCTGGCGAAAGTTACTCGCGTGGATTATGGACGCGTATATGCGTTTGTCAATTTGTCCTCGCTTCCATTCAGAACAATACAATTGCTAATAGAGCGTCGTTCACGCGGAGCACTTCGATCGGAAATATTTAGTACCCAATGGGTTAACTTTATTATTATTTTAATTCGTCCTTGTGTTATTGCTGTTTTCTAATTTATCTATTCAATCATTACTATAAAAAATCCTCCTGAAGTCATCCTCACCTGATCTCAGGGATTTTATCTTATACTCTCTGTCTCGGAATTTAAAAATGTCTATCTATACTGATAGCCCCCCACTTACTTCTACGAGGATTTACTCGTTCCACAGAATTATCGTCCAAATAAATAAACGAATCCCTTCCGTTTTACACTTTTGATCCGTTCGAAACCTCGGTTATGTATCATAAATCCCTCTCTAAGCGTTTCCGTGTTAGTTGCAATTCGAAAATTCCTCGAAAGCACCGCATATTACTGCCCCATCGCGCTGTTTTCCTATGAAAATGTGTTCGATGATCTGCTGGGGTCCAATTACCAGCGCAAAACAAGCGAGGGGACCAGGATTTCCTTCCACGGAACGTTCCCCGAACTCGTTCGGAAACCGGGATCGAGGAAACGGACGGTTCGTTAGAATCGATTAGACGCAAGGGGTAGATCTTATACACGGTCAGACTTGTGGGCACCGGGTGCTCAGCTTCGAGCAAGGCTGTCCCGGCTTTTGACCTGTTTGAAAAATCGTTCGACGCGTATTCTGTTTCCTGCAGATCCACGACGACAACTATGAGAACGAAGGAGACGGGCTCGAGGGTGAAAGGGCCGGGTAAGGAAGGAGAGACGTGGAACACGTAATCCGGGCTAGCACGGTAATAGACTGGAACTTAGGCGGAGTTTAAGGGCGTCGGTAGCGACGAAGCAATGTTACGAAATGGGGCACTTTTACAGGCAGTAAAATGTTGATTGGAATCCAGCCGATCGTTTCTCTCTTGGTCCCGCCAACCCTTCCACCCTTATTCCGACCCGTTACAGGCGACCTCAACCCGTTTCGTCTCTCGTTCTCTGTCTCCTCTTCCTGTACACTGTACCCTTGCTGTATTCTCTTTCTCTCTCTCCCTCTGCTTCTTTCTTACGCTGTCTCGTAACAACACGAACGGTTGTGCATTCGTTTTCCAATGCATACCAAGCGTGCATACACAGCGCGTACCCATGTAATATACGCAAGGGGGGTGGTGGGCTGGTGTCCAAGTAACGTAATTGAGAACTCAGCCCTTTTCGTTGCACCCCTTCCCCTTTGGTTTCCAGGACACCCTGCCTCAACCTGGCTATTTTCGAACCGGAAGTGCATGCGATTTTGCAGTGTCATACCGTAGATTCTTAGTTACGGATGACGCTGCATCTTGGTCCCCGCGGAAAGTAGGGAGACCAGTGAATAGAATTAAAACGGGGGAAGCTGTTCGCGCGTCACGAGTTGGATGCTAGGTTTTTTTCTGGGACTACAGCTTGGGGGAATTTTGATCGATATTAATGATTTTGCTTTGTTGTTTTACCCTACCATAGTAGAGTAGCTTTGGTATACTTTGTGTTTTAGAGTTCTAGAATCTGTTTAGGAGTTTGGGGGGGGGAAGAATTCGAATTTTCACTATAGTAGAGTAGCTTTGATATGCTTTGTGTTTTTTTAGAGTTCTAGAATCTACTTAGGAGTTTGATGGGTAAGGATTCGAATTTTCACTGTAGTAGAGTAGCTTTGATATGCTTTGTGTCTTTTTAAAGTTCTAGAATCTATTTAGGAGTTTGATGGAGAAGGATTCGAATCTTCACTATAGTAGAATAGCTTTGGTATACCTGATCTTTTTAGAGTTCTAGAATCTATTTAGGAGTTCGAAGAAGAAAGATTCGAATCTATGGAATTTGTTATGAAATTTTCTTTTCTTAGCAGAGTAAGTAACTCCACAACAAGTTGTGGAAATTTTTTCGAATCCCTATTTCATCACATAGTTTCAAAGTTCATCGATTATTCTTCTCAACCCCATGCTAATTAACAGAACCACAAAAAAAAAAGAAATGGTATTGTTCAATTAAAACGTATTTTCATTATTTACCAGCATTTCCACGGTGTTCCTTATTACAGCAAATTTTATTCGAGTTTGAATACGCAAATTCACAACAAATCTTGCTTTGTCTCGGTCGCTTCAGGGCAGGGATCCGTTTCACGGCGCACGGATTCGAGTTACAGAGACAACGGGAGCACGGTTACAGGGACGCGTTTGAATTTTCGAGAATTTGCATGCCGCCGGGAACACGGGCGAAGGGCCCGGTCGCGTCGAGCGTCTCGTTCCAGGTCGCCGTTCTGGAATATCAAAGCATGAACGAATCTAATTCGTAACGTTAGCTGGCACACGCACGTGCACGCGCGCGCGCACACACACACACACGGGCTCGCCAGAAACGCACAACGTCATCGTTTAGCCCATTATTCCCGTGCGCTCGGATTCTATTGTGAGATTTATGAAGCTGTTGCGCGGTGATCGTATAAAGAAAATCTGAATTGTTGCTTTGTCATGTACCTCGTGTATACTCGTTCTCTCAGCCTTCCCCGTGATAAATGGTCCTTGCTTGTGTTTGAATTTTATCTCCGCTCGTGTTCCGGTCACGGTAGGATACTGTGGGATGAGTGTCGGGTGAACATAACAGACTCACGGACATAATAGGAAGAAAAACTCGAGAAATGTTTATTCGAAGGCAAATGGGAAATAGAGAAAATACTTTCGTCCGTTCGTTGTTGATTTCGTTATACGAATGCCCTTAGAGGTCTCACATGCGCCCATCTCGCGGTCATGTATCTCTTTTATCTTTTCGATCTCTCTTCTCTCTATCTGTCCCCCACCCTCCTTTCTCACACATATACATCCCCCCTCTCTCGTAGAAGTTTCTAGCATTCACTCGTCCTACATTCAATCGAACAATACTATAAAATGCAAATATTTCTTTCACGATTATTAACCCATTAACTGCCACGATCCCCATTTGGAACTTTTAAAAAAATATAAAATATTTTAACAACAAAACGTAATTTGAATATAATTATATGGTTACACAACTGTTTGTGTATACACATAACTCTTCTCATCAAAAATTCAGAAGAAGAAAACGCGTACTTGTCTCCCTATAAAATTTCATCCCTGATACGCTTCTTCGCTTACGAACATCGCATCTTCGATTTGATTTCTTGCGAAGAAAAGAAAAAAGAAATATAGTATCACGATCCATACATCATGATATCCTGCGAATACGTAACTTCCATCCTCGTAGGAAAAAGGAGAAAAAAAAACTGCAAGCGTTCAACAGCCTCGCGTCGTTCAGGGGACGAGAGGGGTCCCTTTAGAAAGTTACCCCTAATCTTGCGTTTTTCACCTGCGAAAAAAAGGGCTCGGGGCGCGGAGGAAATCTGCGGGACAGCCGAGGGTGAGAGTGATCGATGGACGGAGTTTCGAGATTCCACCTGAACGGTCGATGAAGGTGTGCAAAAAGGACGTCCCTCGGGACGGCTCTCCGAGCACGCTTCGGGTTAGGCTGTGCTCGCTTGTGAATACGCGCTCGGGGTCGGGAATCGCGTGACGGATGCGAGGACAGCTCGAGGAACGTTCAACGGGGACGTTTATTGTGTCCAGTCCCGGGAATTTATTGCGATACGTCATCCTACGGGAAGCACACCCGAAAAATCGTCGAGCGGTTGCCACATTTGAGTCCTCCCTCATGTTCCTTCCTCCTCGTCCGCCTCTTGGATTTATGGCCGAATTATGTTTGCTAAGTTGAACGAATCATTTCGAAGCATACGCCGGTGTTTCGACCTCCCTTCTTCTGGTTCTCAGGAAACGAATTTCACGGGTTTCGCGGGTCTCAGTCGGAAAACGTCACGTAGATACTTACATTCTTCTGGTTTCTTGGTGTTTCATTCCTCAGCCATCGGTGGAAGCTGTTTGCGTTGATAGTTGGTTTTGTTTTTGACAGACTTTGTGTGCGGCATCCTCAAAGTAGAATGTGTACGAGTCGCTGTGACCATGATTCTTGTATAAGATGATCGCGGTGGCGGCGACTATGAAAGGGAAAACAATGAGTGAGAGGGAGGGGGGAAGTGAGGAGCAGAAGAGAGAGAGTGTGTATATGTGGGAGAAAGAGGAGTTGGAAAGAGATAGAGTGAGGAGAGAGAAAAAGAAAGTGAGTGAGAAAGAGGGATTGGGGAGAGAGAGAGAGAGAGAGAGGAGAGGGAGAGTGTATATGTGAGGGAAACAGGGATTGAGGAGAGATAGAGAGAGGATAGAGAGAGTGTAAGTGAGAGTGTGAACATGGGAGGGAAAGAAAGAGGGGAGAGATAGAGAGAGGCGAGAGCGAGAGTGTATATGTGAGGGAAACAGGGGTTTAGGGAGAGACAGAGAGAGGATAGAGAGAGTGTAAGTGAGAGTGTGAACATGGGAGGGAAAGAAAGAGGGGAGAGATAGAGAGAGGCGAGAGCGAGGGTGTATATGTGAGGGAAACAGAGGTTGAGGAGAGATAGAGAGAGGATAGAGAGAGTGTAAGTGAGAGTGTGAACATGGGAGGGAAAGAAAAAGAGGAGAGAGAGAGGGAGAAGTAAAGGGGGATGAAAATGAAGAAAAAGAAAGGAAAAGAGGAACGAAAGCGAAGCGCACACGTAACGAATCGTGCTCGGTTCGCTCTCCTCTTGATTTATATCTTCGCCGGAGAATTGAGATTAACGAGGTGTCTTGTTTCTCCTCTTCGTGCCTACGCTACCTTTGTCCCTTGCGTTCCGTACGCGCACGAAACACCTTATTCCGGTTGGTATCGGTGCCGCGCAGGGTTTAACCGGGTCTTATTCGCGGAAGCGAATTGCGTTGTCACCGGCGGGACGGGAAATCCTTGCGATGTCGCGACAGCGGCATGGCTGATCTAATTATTCGCGTTCCCCCTTGATGCTGCCGCTTGTTCTTCCGCTGATGGAACACAGATTTTTGTCTCGGCGTGTTGCACGCTGCCTCGCTTGAGAATAGTTGCGTTTATTTGACTTTATTTCCGTTGATATTTAAAAGTAACGTACAATTTCCCCTACCCTAATATTTAAACTATTTCAAATATACATTTATCAATATTCTAATCACTTCACTTTATTTTATTCACACCTGAGCCATCTCACTGTACTAAATAAAGTAAAAGTAAAAATTTCCTATAGTCCTAAACTTTTGTCCGCTACTGTACATCAACACGCACACGTTAAACCTAAACGTATTTCTGTAATGCCGCGTCCACATAGAACAGAACAGTTCGCGAGCAGCTCGCGAGCAGCACACGAATTGCTCGCGTGCGGTTCGCAAGCTGTTCACCAACGGAAAACACAGCATATCCAGACTGGAGCTCGCGAACAGTTACAAGCTTGTTCGCTCTGAATTCATGGGCAGTTCGCTATTAGCTTTTGTCACATACTGTGTTACAAACGCGTCCAGATACGCTTCGAGCTCGCGAACAGTTTCTTTGATGTACCGCTTCCCGAGCGAACACTGTTCGCTGTTCGCTGAGGAGTTCGCTGCTCGCTGCTCGCTGTTCGCGAACAGCAGTGTGGACGCGGCATAAGACGTCACGATTTGTATGCTATAATTTGGTGACAATCCTACAAATTTCATCGTTCGTCGTCCTAGCGATTCTTTGGACGACGTCGATAGAACGAGTCGTCGAAAACGCAGCGAGGCGAGAACGTGAGAGCGAGAAAAACGCGAAAACGGAGACGCGTCACAGACGTTTCTGGCAACCGTGCACGCTCTCTTTGCCTGCGTTTCCTTTCTTCGTTTTGTTCGCCGCGCCATGCATTCGCCCCGGGGATGGCTACGTGTTATTGCGCCCAGTTATTACCATAGTTATTACCGCGACACTGAGTTTTACGATCTGATCGTCGCTGGTGCCCGCCCGTTACAATCTGTGCGGACGGCCACCGCGAGCTGAAGCCTTCAAGATGGAGAAGTCGTTTGCTCCCGCCGCCAGCTTCCTTCTCTTTCGATATTTTTCCGTCGCTTTTCGAACGATTCGTTTCAAATCCGGGTATCATGTTTCAATTTACGATGGCTCATTCGCAACGTTGTTCTTGAATCGTTGTTCCTAGGTATCGTAAAAGTGTACACGGTATTTAGAGCGAGTTATGGAACCTAGATTTTTTCAACCAGACAATCTGAATTGGATCCATGATGGTGTTCCCCAACCGTTTATGTTCGAATGTATGTCATTAATAGACTAATCGCGACATCTGTTAATTATAATACAACTAGTATGTTTACTTGAGCGTTGTCCTGTTGCCGCACTCACATCTCTTTCCGACCACGTACCGTGCACAGTGTAAAGTTAATTACAATAAATCTAGTACAAAAAAGGGATAGAATCAAATTTCTAACAGTTAATAATATTTCATAGCGGTTATCAAGGCTAGAACGTCTGTTTTTAATCGCAGAAAAGAAACGGAAATCTATAAAAGCGGAACACATGGTTAACGTTGCTCCGATTCTGTGCCATCCACTGTTACCCCCTTTCTCCAATCCCCGAGAGATTAATTTACCGCAAGAACAACGGAACCTCGGGACAAGATAAAACAGCACAAAGGGTGCCCGCTTGTTTTTCCACGATTTCGTTATCCGCCCGTTTTTCCTCGCCGCTGCTCGTCGACGGAACAACGACAAATTCATCGGCGCGAAGGATCTAAACAAACATTCGTCCATGTCTTGTCTCTCCCTGTTTCCCTCTTCGCCCTTTTGTTCCGATTTCAGAGACGGAGGAGTGGCGGTTTCGCCGCGCTCGATCTCGAGCGGAAGCCACGCGAACGGAGTAAAAAGTTCACGGCACGTCGGTATCGCTGTGCGCGTGCAACGGCGTGTGCACGCTGATCGAGCGAGTTAAGAGACGAGTCTGCTCGTCGGCCGCGTATTTAGCCGCAAAAATTGCTCACGTAGCTGTACGTGATCGCGGCGTGACGCGCCACCCTGAGATAAGGTTACAATCAAGCAGTTAAATCGGCCGGGCTGTCCGGGGCTTCGCCAGTTTCGCGGTTAACACCGGAACTACCGACAATTTAAGTGTACTTATTCGAGTGGTAGAGATCGAATTGAAAATTGTATGAAGGAATATTGAATAGACAGAAAACAAATCTTTATTTATACACCTTTTGCAGGAAATCATAGTAAACTTTGGAAGCTTCACCACAGTGAATTTATAAGATTCTTACGAATAATCGTCAGTTGGACATTTTGACTGCTCTGGTAGTTCTGGTGTTAATGCACTCTTAACACCGGAACTACAATTTAAGTGTACTTATTCGCGTGGTAGAGATCGAATTGAAAATTGTGTGAAGGAATATTGAATAGACAGAAAACAAATCTTTATTTATACACCTTTTGCAGAAAATTATAGTAAATTTTGGAAACTTTACCATAGCAAATTTCTTAAGCTACAGTTACAGTGAATGCGTGTTCGTACAAGCAAGCTAGCTTTAACACTAGAAATACCGACAATTAAAGTATGCTTATTTGCATGGAAAAGATCGAATTGAAAATCGCATGAAAGAATACCGAATGCATAGAGAACACATATTTATTTATACCTTCTGTAGAATAATTATGGTAAATTTCTTTTCCATCCTCCGCAATGGAATTAAAAAGTAAGAACCAAAGAGAAACTGGCTTTAGATCTGAAATAGTTCGGTTTGTTTCGACCAGCTCGCAAGCATGAAAGCAACAATTACGATCGCGGTCTCGCAGAGACATTCGTGCAGTTATGCGGTCGAGCGCAGCCGTTTCCACGTTCCATCGTTGACCTTTTTCAACGCGACCTCTATTACTCCCCGCGAATTTGCATATAAAACATCGTAACGACGGAGGACAGGCACGTTTAATCGCGAATTTCCGCGATACGGGGATCCCCAATCGACGGGGTAACGCGTGTACCTCCTGGTATCGTTAATCGTACAGCTTACTACTGCCGTTATTTCCCTTACGAGCCCGTTTCCACGCGTCCCTGTCGATCCGAATTAATTTTCACGGATCACTGTAGATTTCTCATAAATGTGAGCAGGAAAAATACCCAGGAATATAAGAAACTTGTTGAAACTCCAAGAAAATTTCTGAACCCGACTACACAGCATAAGAGCTCACTACTTAGAAACACGAGTTCAAATATCCAACGTTCACATGGTTATCGCTCAACTTTTCACATTTTCCTAAACTCGCATCCACTCGATCGC
>JAOPTO010001163.1:168826-207017 GCA_033822845.1 Tetrapedia diversipes
AATATCAATATTTTTATTTCGACACGTTATTTGTCTTAAGCAACATGAATTGATCCGTGACTCATTGCTCGATAACATTTCGAATCGAGTTAATCCGAAGAATTGTATGCTTGAGGAAAGCGTCGCAGTGCATATATTTATTGCAGCGCATATAGCGCACACTTACTTGGCTGTAATATCACCCAACTGCGTCACATCGCCATATCGTGCACCGTCTTAAAATAAAGTGCCCTCTCGCTCGTGTTCATAGAAATCTCATCTGCATGCGAATAGTTCCATTGGAATCGATTGTGTACCCCGGCCAACAATCCCTCCTCACCCTCTGCGTGGGTGCTCTTGCAAGCGCCTCGCCTTGAGTTCGTTAGAGAAAACATTATAGATGGCTCGACGGCAAGACGTTCAACCGTGCAACATAATAATCGCGTATAATTAACACCGGTCCCATTAACAAGGCGCAGGCCGGGAGCAATAGTTACGGCGGTCACGTGTGCCGCGTATCTAACAAGACTTCGGGAGAGAGAGAGAGAGAGAGACAGAGGAGAATGAGAGGGCGAGAGAAAGAGGGTGAGGGGGAGAAACAGACAAGAAAGAGAGAGAGAAGAGAGTGCATGAGAGAGCGAGAAAAAGAAACATAGGTGAGTAAGAGAGAGAAAAGGAGGTTTGAACCGGAAGCGGAGAAAGGAATATTGAAAGAACAGCAGCGCAGGCCGCTTGACGCAGCCCGGCCACCATCGTCGGCTAAATTAAGTGTTTCCCTTACGACTAAATGTTTCATATGGCACTTGTACCGCGCGTTCCGACTAGGCGGGACTACAATGGGTCGCAATAAAGTGTTAAGAAAACTTGGCCGGCTGACGGGAGACGGCGAAGCGGGACTACTGCGGTGGTCGTCGCACCTTGAGCATACGAATATCCACATCAACACGTGCCCTCTGCTCGTGTCTCCTCTTTCTCTCCCTCTCTTCCTCTTTTCTACTCACCGTTGCCACCGCCTTTGCTTCCGCTATCTCTATTTACACGATACGTGTGTGGCCTACGATGCAACCCGTTCTTTTACGCGCCCTCTCCTCTTCTCCTTCGCTCCTCTTCGCCCGGTTTCTCGCCTTTCCACGCCATCCTTCGTTGCATCTTCTTCTCTCTCTTCCTCTCTCTCTCTCTGTCTCTCGCTTTCCTTCATACCACACACCCCTATCGAATGTTCCCGCTCCCGCCAACGCTCGTTCCCCCGGCCATGAACGCCGCTACCTCGACAGGATATCGCCAAGTAAGTTCCCGCTCGTTCGAGCAGGGTCTCAATCCAATAACCATTTAAGAGCCTTACACTCGTACCTTACACGTCGAGGAAGCCGCTTTTACACCGCACCGATCCCCTCGCCCCTCCATTCCGTCCCTTCCCTCCGGTTCTCTTCGTTCCTCCGGCGCGCTTTCGCCGTTTCTCGTTCCTTCTCCACCCTTTGCCGTTACCTCGAAACGCTTCACCCTCCCCCTTTCTACCTTCTCTTTATTCCCGCTGCATCCCTCTGGACACGTCAGTGAATGGTAATGGGGTTACCCAGGCCATGTAAACGTACGTACATATACTTAAGCGGCGCGCTGAACGAGACAGAGAGCGCGCGAAGCGGCGTTGTTGCACCGGATTAAAAAGCATTTGTTTCCGTATCGGTTGCGCGTCGTCGACGATTAGTGTCGTCGACCGGTAAACTGCGTCTTTATTAGCCGTCTAACCCCGGACCCACCACGCTCCACGATATGCTCTTCTACCCGAGATACCGGGGAACTTTTAAGCGATTCATTACCACCGATACTATCGTACGTTTTCCTCTACTCTCTTCGTCCCCGCCTTGTCCCTCGCCACGTAGCTCGAGATATTGCTTTTACGCGCCGCTGGTAAGTAGTTCCCGCGCGAGGAGCACGGTTAAGAACGACGGACGTTGTTCGTTACTGCGGCCCCGTTGAAACAGCTGTAATATCCTGGCGCTCGGTCAGGCTCGCGCGCCGGAACTCGCGGAATTATGTCCGCTCCAGGTTAATATCGCGCGGTCGTACGTTCAACGTGCGAGGTGCAAAGCAGCCGGCCGAAAGACGCGCCAAAGAGTGGCGGTGGTGGTTGTTGTTATTCTGAAACTCGCTTTTCAGAAATCTCTGTGGCAACCTTCTTGTCTTCGTCACTAGGAGGGATCAATCGACGACCTTTCTCGCAAGGTGCTCGAGTCCGTTGTGGGTCCTATACATACGAGTTGTGACCTGTCCCTTTTTAGCCCTGTGTCTAAGGCACGGGCCTGCTAGGTAGCCTTACTGATGAGTCTACTAGAAGGCCCCGGACGAAACAACGCCTTCCTATTCCTTTTCTTTCGCTTCCCTTCTCCTTTCGCAACAGCCACACTTCTAGACTGCATTATTAACACTAGAGCTACTAGAGTAGTCAAAATTGAGAGTAGACATTATTAACATTAGAGCTACCAGAGTAGTCACAGTTGACCAGTTGATGATTATACATATGAACCTTTTAAATTCACTGGGGTGAAGCTTCTAAAATTTACTATGATTTTCTGCAGAAGGTGTATAAATAAAGATTGGTTTTCTATGTATTCAATATTTTTTCATGTCATTTTCAATTTGATCTCTTCCATGCAAATAAGCACACTTTAATTGTCGGCAGCTCTAGCGTTAATATTCATGTCTGCCAGGACGAGGACACAGGGGATGCGCGGAACACCGCTCGGTTTCCGGCCGTTTTCCATCCCTTCGGCCGCGTACCCCTTCGAACGCGACAATGGGTTAAGTAGTGCATGTAAACATACTTACGGGCACCCGAACCGTGGAAGGGGGTGACGAGGGAGAGAAGAAACGACCTGGTTGAAATTAAAAACCATCGGCGGTAACGAGCTGCCATAAACAGCCGGACCCCCGCATTTATATCTTCTTCCCCGTTCTCCGATCGCGCGAACGGACAACACTCCGTGGTCGGAGATAATAAGGAATTTTTTTCTTCCTGTTCCCTTCTTCTCTCTTCTTTCTTCCTTTTTCCCCCACCAACGCGGTCTCTTTTTTCCTCCTCTAACAAGCTCGCAACGATTTATCCGCGGCGAAGCCGCGAGACGTTATTTTCCGTTGGACATTCGCCGTTCGAACAACGGGAAACGGTGGCGGCGCGAATTTACATTAATCGAATATTTTTCGGTGTAATTTATACGATTTGCGCGATCAAAATTAAATCGTACGAAATACCGGATTCTGCTCGCACGATGTATACGTATTACCGAATAATAGAAGCCGAGTCGCGCGATTATATTTCGGTTACACGCTGAATTATCGTTTGTTTAACCCTTTTGTTCGCCTGCATTCTTTGTTCGCATTTTTTCGTTCCCCTTGTTCGCACGCTTTTCATTGTTTACGCTTTTCGTTCCCCGCTTTCATTACCGTATCCCATTTGCGTTTTCATATTTCGCAGTTCGCCGTACGCAAATTTCATTTCCGCGATCTCGTAACCTGTCACGGTTACGCTTCGAACCGCGAGAGTCGCACGCATTTCCACGGTTATTTATCGTCGTTTTCCTTCTCGTCCCCATTTTTTCGATTTCTCCCTTCGCGTTTTCCGCGGGACAGTCGACGATATTGCGCGTAACTCACGGGCCGAGGAAATGGACGAACGGGGCCCGTGATCGTGGTCGAAATATGATCGTTTACCCTAGCAAAGGAGGATGATTCGAGTAGAAGAAAATTTTGCGAACAACAAAGTTACGTTACAGGCGCTACAATCATCGACATCACGAATTCGCTTTTCCAGATTGTAGTAACTTCAAGAATTTAACCCTTTGATTGGTACGTCGAAATCACATGTTTCACTCAGGGCACAACGGGGTTATTTCTTATTAATATAGGAAATTTCTATTTTTATTCATTTAGAGTGATGATAGGGTTCATGTGTAAGCGATACTAAGTGAAGTTTTCAAATAATAATAATATATATATTGAAAATAATTTAATGATGACAACTTGAACAACTTTACAACTTAGCAGCTGCTAGGTTTTTACTTCCTTCAGAATCTCCTTCAAACTCTTTCTGCCACGCGCTCCCATTTTCCTCGGCATATATTCTTCCAAACTCTCATCTCCTTTCTTTCTAATTCTAAGCCTTTCTCACTCAATGCATACGGTCACGTTCACCCAAAATTCCTCAGTCACGACATTCTCTCAAGTGCTCATCTTTCGCGCCTTAATACCAATCTAGTCCAAATATTCTTGTTTCACACGACCATCGCTCAACTCAAGCACACCTTCACACTTTCCTAAACTCGCATCCACCCGATCGCAATCCTACATTAATGAATTAATTTATTTTCTCTTGCCCCATTTGTCTTAAACTTTTCTCCGCCACTTGTAGATATACAAGAAGTGTCCGTGGATCTAGCGTTAAACGAAAAATACACGAATTTGCATACGCGTTCAGCTTCGCGACGCGACGAACCGTATCGAAAGGGTAAAACGCAAATTAATTAGCTGATATCTGAATTGGCGTGACGGATTCGCTCAAACCCCCTCGTCCCTCTCATTCTTCTGTCGCGTGACGCGCGATAACCCTCGTTGGTAAACATCACGAGCACGAAGATACCCGTAATCCGTGTCTTGGTTTAACAATTACGCGGTCGATACTCGCGGGCCATTGCCTGCCCCGATTAATTACCCCCTGTCGAGCCGCGGAGGTAATTGGATCGCGATGAACTCTTATCTCGACACGGCTTTAATCGCGCGACCGACGGCCGCTTTTTATCTATCGAAAACAGGGCTCGTCGGTGGTCCGTTCCGAGGATGTTTACAAACGCGGATCATGCTCGAGATAATGGTTAAATATAAATCGCGGGCCGCGGAAATAGCGCTGGGATTTCGATAATTCCCGCAACGGTTGCCGATGTTTGCCGCGAGTTTTATTTTCCTGGGGGAGGGCGGTTTCCAACCGTGTTTCACGGGAAATAGTCTATATAAATTGGTCAGCTTATTCGTTATACAGTGGCTCCAAAAAGTATTCGTACACTGTATTATAAGGGAATTCATCTACTTCTGAAATTCTAATTTCAGTGAAACTTTATGTGTGTACAGAGCATGGTGTATCCTGCGTGAAGCAATTTTTTTAACGGCAAAATATCTTTTATGGGGGTTGATAACGAACCTCAAAGTTTCAATGATTGTACACGCTTTAAGTACAAGCTTTTCTGGGTTCCTTTTTTTTATGACAGGGCGATAAAGTATTAAAAATTAAACATTTTCTATTTGAAAAGATTTGCTTCAGCAAGTACCATTGTAAAGTTATCTTTAAAAAATGAGAGAAAACTCAAAAACTTGAACGCTGGTTTCACACCTTTAAAATGGCATTTAGATGAAAACAAGAGATTAATTCATACGTATACTATTATGATCTACGTACCCACAAAGTTTTATCAAATACTTCTATCAGACTCAGAATTTCGGGGTTAAACGAATTTATTTGTGACATAGTATACGGATACTTTTTGGAGTCACTGTAGGTAAAACAGGCTACAATCGTCTACGGTTATACTAAAATTTATTGTATCTCGTATGTTGGTAACCGATTTCTTTCTATTTTCCCGAAATTTTATGGTTATTATATAGGAAATTTTACTTTACTTCGATAGGACTTCAGGCGTGAATAAAATAAAACGAAGTGCCTAGAAAAATTCAAATTATACACAATTTTATAATCATTTTCCTTTTTAATCAATAATAGTAAATTTTATTTTTATAACACTACGATATTAATATTAAGAATATAGTTTTTGATACAGTGTTTTTATTCTTTTTCTTTTGTTTTCTTTTTGTTTCAGATCGAGGATGACCCGCAAAAGGAGAAGGTAATCGAGACGTTTAAGTATCAACGGTTTAATCGTTGCTTTTCAAATATGAATTGTATCAGAATATTGTTTCTCCACAACATTGAAAACCAGAAAAGTTTTCGATGGATGGAAGTGAATGAACGCTGTTTCGGGTAGTTCGCCTTTGTATCAGAATATGGTAATCCAACGTCATCTAAATACCAATATTCAAGGGACTTAAGGAATTCACCCTTCTAGCGAGCCAAGCAAATTTTCCGGTATCCAGAAAAATGGAGAAAGGGCTCGCTTATTATACAGATCGCTACTTTCTGTATCCTCTACTGGAATCCCTATGCGTGTACCCTAACGTTCAAAAGTTTTCGGATCTTCTGTTGTACCTTAATATTCATTTCCTACGGTGTTCTGATATTTTTTATATGCATGAAGGAGATCCGCGTAAATTGAGGCATTAACATGGAAACAAAAGTGCTTAATTAATACTAAAACGTTAGATTCATTTTAATTATCTTTCCTTTCTTCCTCCTCATAGCGTGTTCAATGGCACCCTGAGCCTTTTATAACCCTACACGAAGGGCGGATTTTTATCATTGTGTCCCAGAATAATTCCAAATATGAAAGTTTAAGGTTTCGAAAATATCGGAATTTTATAGCCATAAATTACACGTCTTTGAGTGTTTCCCTGAATTTTTCCACATTTTCTTGCGTATTTAAAATATGTGAAAAATCACATCTAACTTGATAGATCACACTGTGACTAAGTATTCCGACAAGTTGAAAAAAATACAGTGTAAAGGCGTTAGGGAAGAAAGGTGTTATTTACAATTATAATTCGCATTGGTTGCTTTCTCTCGTCCTTAGATAGGTGCCAACCTACACAAACGAAGCTAGTGAAACCGTTTTCCTTCGAAACTGAAACTTACCTTCGAACCGAAACTGAAACTTTTGAATGACAGTGTACCCGTTCCTTTTTCCTCGGATCGCCGCAGATTGCCGTGGCAATGTGTTCTGATTTCACGGGTAAATCCTGCATCCAATTTCCGCGAGGGCTCTGCGGTCCTGTCCTTCCCGCCACGCCTGAGAGCGATCGGGGATTTCGTGGCAGAATTCAAACAAATCTTGTCCATCACTAACCCGAACGAAACGAATTTCTGGACCCGTGCTCGGCGAGATCAGGTCCCCGTCGTCGATCTCCGAGCTCGGACCGAGAAACAGTCGGTGACGTGCTACCGTGACAGAGTAGGTAGTACGTTTCCGGGGGACGTGATTCCCTCCCCGGACGACAGATTCACTTTTTCTTCGGACGTGAGCGAAATCCAGTCGCTTTCTTGCCTCGAACACCCGATAGCCCTAACGTCCCCGTCGGGAAAGAATGATAACTGCGATGGAATCGAACTCGATAACTTTGGTGAGAAATTATTCTAACATCTTCGCCGTGGTTACTTGGTCAATCTAAGCTGCGTGGACAAGCTGTGACAGACGGTTAGGTACACTGTCGGCCAAAAGTTTGGCATCACTCTCAGAATTCTAGCCATAATTGTCAGATCCCCTGTGACAATTTATTGTTCGTTTGAAATTAATATCCCTTTGCTTGGGGATGACATCATCCTTGTTCCATTGGCAATTCTTTTTGTAGCACGAACAGCTAGATTTGTTTACGAATAGCACTGTTTCGCGTAGAAATTCCATGTTTAAACTCTTGTAAACATGCTTCTCGCATGCTTCTCGTGAACATGTTACGCGTAGAAATTCCATGTTTAAACTCTTGTAAACATGCTTCTCGCATGCTTCTTGTGAACATGTTTCATGTAGAAATTCCATGCTTAAACTCTTGTAAACATGTTTTGTATAGAAATTCCATGTTTAAACTCTTGCAAACATGTTTCTCATTAACTACTGTTTTAAGCGTAGTTGGCGAGAAGCATGTTTACAAGAGTTTGTACATGTTATTACCTTTCTTTTTCTTTATTTTTTTAGTGAATGTTACCCAGCATTTCTACCTTCCATGACCACGCTTTCTTCTTTCACAATTTCTCTTGTTAGCAGATACCCGTTCGTTCTTTCGCACCTTCTTTTCGTTCCCTCAAATTAGAATCGTTGCTTATTAGAACGTACAGTATTGTATTCCAAACGGGTGTGAAAAAGTTAGCAAATAAAACGTATGAAAGCTGAATAAAATAAACGATGACTGGGATGAAGAATTAGTGGATGAAACGAGCAAAAGTTGGAAAGAAATTAATCCGCAGTGGGCGTCGCTGATAATATTTCGCCGAGGTAAGGGAATACGAGGAGGAAATATGTTCCGAAGAATTACCCCAGCAACCGGAAAGACTAAGTAAAATTTGCAATAATCTCCCGAGGAAAGCCTCATCGCGAAGCACAGTCGGTTCTCGTTCGTTGAGAAATATCGCGCCGGGAGCCTCATCTTTCATATCGCCATACAGTAGCGGATAAAAGTTTAAGACCAAAGCCTCGATGAAAATAAATAAATTAATTTACTGGAAGTAGCACGATGAACAAAATTTGTACTCTATGCTAATCAATAAATAGTGTTCTACCATAACAGCAATAAAAATAAATATATAGACTGTTAGAAATTGAATACAAAAATACTACTAGGTAAAAATTAACCATGAACCCAAGCCACATCTGGCATTTTAGAAAGTTCGAAAACGTTAAGAAACAGAACAAAAGGGCTGAAGAACCCGGACGGGATTGTAGAATTTTCGACCACTGCGTTTTACTAGTCTCATGACAAAGCTCGCAAGGTTCAGTCATAGTCGCACTTCTTCGTGTTATATAATAAACTATTATAATATTGCAAATAAGAGTGTATTTTATTTAAGCGATATAAAACCCAATTTACAATATAGACAATATTTGCAAACCGTAAAACTATATTTTACATTGTCGTCTCGTCTGAAACTTTTGTCCGCTACTGTATATTCCTCCGTGGCATCCAGTCCCAAGGCAAACGAGCCCTTTTAATTACCCAGTCGTATATAATATGCCCGACAGTGGCAGTTGTTCCTCGAAATTAAATGAATCGAAATCGGTATCGTTCCACCCTTGTCCAGGGTTCCGGTGTTTGCGAAAACATCTTCTCCGGCCCCTGATGTCGCTGTTATCTCGTTGTCTGTAAATTTTGTAATGTTTCCTTACACGAAGTTGACTGTTTCGAGCGACATCGTATGTATACTGTAAATTAATATTGAACTATCAGTTACGCGAAGAAAAACATTGTGTAATCAATTCATTAGCGATGCATCTGCGCCAAAATGAGCCAATCGGGAGTGCGTATGCAATAAGTTATATGGTCGTCAAAGTGTTAAAAATCCCTTAAGCGTTGTACTCATTCCTGCTACCAGGAATACTGTTAAATAACGCAGTTGATTCGAGCGAATGTTATTTTGTGAAATATATGCAAAGCTATCTCAGGCACGAGGTTGGCGCAGCCGATGGTTTCGATTGCTCGTTTAGGACTAACGCCCGCGGAAAAAAAAGCATCGCCTTGCAGTCATTCCACTCGAAAAACAACTGCCTCGGTCCAACCGTGGGTGGGGGCAACGCAAGCCAGGAACCCCCAACCGAAGAGAAAGAAACATCTGAAAAGCATCCCTCGTCGCAATGACACACACACTGGGCCACAGGCCACCATGCAGATAAAATGTGACCCAGGCCAACACTCAAAACCCTTGCATTTACAAATACCGTGGCCTTTGCAGGGACGGCTTCAACAAATACAACAACCGTTTCGTTCGGGAACCGGTAACAGGCAGCGACTCGATCAAGAAACGAAGTTCCACAATGTTGCTTAACCGTTTGCGTACCAGAGGGTTTTCAAAAAACACGATCGAAAAACGCCAAGGAGCGCGATCGCGCTCATTCGATCATGTGTTGAAAAAAGCCGAAGAGCGCGATAGCGCTCCTTTGATTATGTGTTGAAATATTGTTTATTCTTTAAATTTTTCATATTTTTAATTTGTAACTTATTATTTTGTGAAATACTATTATATATATATTCTTATACTAGTTGTTGGCGATGCGACGTACATGCGTCTAAAAGTTTGAGCGCATTTTGGCAAATTGTAAACGCGCTGTCAGTTGTCTGTATCGGTCAAATGCACTGGGTTTTCTCGACAGGAAATCGGAAGAGCGCGAAAGCGGCTCCTGGTACGCAAACGGTTAAAGTAAGGGACGCAGCTTTAACCAGCCTCTTTACGCGGGAATCCGCACAAAAGCGACCGGATATGTACATCCCAGAGAGAGAATCGATCCGCTGTCCCGATAATTCGGTGACTTGAACGGCCACGCCGGGATTCGAATTCTTTTCCGGGTCCCGGCGATCCTTTTAAGGCGAACAGGTGTAATTAAGGACGCAAAGGAAGCGAACGAGGCCGTCGTCGGACATCTTGGAAATCGGATTACACGAAGTCAACCGGAGTACCGCTTAAACTTCAGGAATCTTGATCGACCTCTGAACAGGGCTGCCGGTTCCATCTTTTCGCAACTTCGTACCGTTTGTGGGAACATCAAGTGTTCGAGTTCAACGATGTTTTCGTGCTGCGCGACAATTCGTAAAAAGTGTCGTTCTGTTTTAACTTAAAGGTCGGTTTATGGTATACCGTAGGAATTTTTATTTTTATTCAGTGAAATGGTAGGGTTTAGGTGCAAGTAAAACAAAGTGAAGTTCTTAGATAATATATATTTCAAATAATTTAATAGTAACAACTTTAATAGTACATAGTTTAACAGTACAAACATTTCAACTTCGACGTTCTTACTTCTCTCACAATTACAAATTTTGTTGGAATATGTAAATTAGAATACTAATTGGTAACGACTGGTATTGTATGTTACAATAAATTTCCATAAGGTGTAATTATTTAACAGTTTCACCAACTGGATTTGTTGGAAACGGATATAACGAGATAAACGAATATAATTTGATCTTGAATTGTTTTGAGCAATTTTTTTGTTGACCAAGTGAGGAAACGAAACGGCTAGGCACAATTCCTATCGACGTCGCGGAATAACGTGTCCGTTGGTTGAAACGTTATCAAAATCTTGGTTCGATCAAATGGGCGTGGATCATTTTATTGGTTCGAACATTTTGTGTATCGCTGCGTCGATTAACCAAATTGCACCCTTTTCGGTCATTAATCAGGCAAATAAGTACGAATAAATTGGCGCGCGGGGAGTGTTTCAAAATGCACACCGATCCCTGTCCAAATATTCGCCGACGGCTCGGGTAAATAAATATCAATCGGGTACTCGTTTCAACGACTAATCGAATTAATGTTATTTGCCGCGATAGCGTTGGCCATGTATCCCTGTAAACCTAACAGGTATACCGATGAGCGGTGAAACGAGTGAACTCGAATAGAATTGAACGCCATTGAACGCCACTTTTCATTATCTTTACAGTAACTTACGCTTGAGAGTTTCTTTTTGCTTAAAATTCTGCCAGCAGCCATTTTAATCTGATACGGTGCTTTCATCTCATGAATGTTGTCGGCAAACGGTGAGAATTTTATCAAACTGTTGCGTATTAAAGAGAAGCGTAGAATACGTATAACGTGCAAAACCAGGTGTCGTAATACTTAGAGGGTGAGACAAATCTCTTTTTGAATTCCGATTCTTTATTATAATTATACTAATAACAATAATAATAATAATGCTTTATTAAAGGACATAAGTCTTTTGGTACCATTTTGGTGCCATTTGGGCATGTTTAAATATATATGAATTAACAATATATTACAATACATTGTATTATATTCCAAACTAGTTCTTAAACATACTTAGCTTAAACGCCTTAAACTTATGTTTACAGTAAGATAAATTCGTATAAACGTTCACAGTTTAATAAGTACCACACTAGGTTAGATTAATTTCAAAGATTGTCCAATGAAAACATCCCTCTCCCCAAAGCTTCCGCACCAGCAAAGAAACCAATTCCAATCTACAAACTGTCTACAAAATATACCGGGTGTTTCACGATGAACACGTTTCGCGCGTGCAAAGCTTGTCGTTTCACGGTAACCTTTCGAGTACTTAGACCAGCCGGGAGGTTTCCACACCCGAACCACCCTGTATACCAGACGGTTGACAAGAGCGGTCCCCGTGAAGAGGGAGGGCGGAGGGAGGGCGATGGCCAGCGAGGCGGAAACGCAGGGCCTGCAAGGTAGAGCATTAAAGTTCCGCACGGTGTGCTCGGCCGATTCTCGCATCCGCCACGGGCCTCCGCTCTGATATCCATATGCAGTAGCCCGAGGAAATAAGCTCGCTCGTAAATAAGAAAAGTTCTTGCGTCTCCGTGGCTACCACCCTCCGACCCCCCCCTTACCCATTCCTTCGTTCTGTCTCCTCAGGCTGCTCGCCACGGCGCGTGGCTTCCGAGATATCGAGTGATTTGTTGCGATTCCTTCTCTTTTTCGCACGAGAACGAGACCGGCCACCTCGGTTCGCCGAGCGATACACCGATAATTCCGGTGCTCCAGGCGCGGCAATGGCGGCGTCGCGACCTTTCGCTATGAATATCCCGGGGACGTTAGGTGTCGCACGTTTAAAGTGAGCGTGTGCGCGTTTAACGAAAGGAAGCTGGCAATTTAACACTAGATTGCCGGAGTGAGTCGATTTGACTCGCCTATGATTTTGCCAAGTTCAAGTATCATGCGAAAGAAACAGAAGTAAAGGCGGTTGTGCTAAGTGTAATAAAAAAATATGCGGAGGACTTGAAGAACAGGATTTACATGTAAAAATTGTTTTGAGTAAACTTTCTTTAAAGTTTTTTTTTTTCTTCTAAATTTTCACGTTTGAGTTAAATTGACTCGTTTCAGGCAAAATAGGTAGATACCCAACATCTAGTGTTAAGCTGAACGACGAAACTCTTGAACGGTAACCCTTTTAACCCTTTGTGGAAAAAAGGGTTTGACTCGCAATTCGTTTAAGCACGTTATTTATGTTCGCGACACGTAAAACTTACAAAATTATTAAAATTCAAAATACATTTGGATGTCGCATATATTTGCGGCGTTCGTGCCCACAGGTCGTCGAGTGGATGACGTATACAGGGTGTTCGGACAGCCCTGGGCTTAAATTGAAAGAGTAACTCCCTGAGACATTCTAAGACGAAAATCAGGAGTAACGATTTTGCGTTTGAGGCTTTGTTTACGAGTTATAACTAGTTTAAGATATCGTTTAATCCGGACCGTTCGACGCTTGAGCATCACTGTGGACTCAGCGACGTTACCGACCGAGTTGCCTCGGTTACCCGCTCTCAAGAGTAGAACGGTCCGGATTAAACGATATCTTTAACTAGTTATAACTCGTAAACAAAGCCTCAAACGCAAAATCGTTACTCTTGATTTTCGTCTTAGAATGTCTCAGGGAGTTACTTTTTCAATTTAAGCCCAGGGCTGTCCGAACACCCTGTATATGCGGTGATCGAAGCGAAAGGGTTAAAGCTCGAGGGCTCTTCGTTTGCCCGAGAAAAGATTCTCGTAGGCGTGCCGCACGACTGTTTTCAGTCGAAATAAAATATCGACGGTGATTGTTGTGCGGGCCCGCGAATCGAAAGTGGACTGTAGCAGTGGACGAGTTCAAACGGGAAGCCTTTTACACAGAAATAGCCTGTGATTCCGCCTGGTTTAACTAGCGCTGCCTGGACGCGAAGCGATCCAGATTTGGATGTTTTGTGGAGCTGACCTTTTTCAACGCGATTTTTCCTCCTTTCTTTTTTCCCCTCGTTTTTGACTGCCGTTCCCTGCTTTTTGTTTTGCCAGATATCGATACTGCTCTCTGTCGGATATATTTATTGGTTTTCACAGGCACGTGTGTTTTTCGCGAAACACGGCGAGCACGGTAAATAAAGATCAGCGAGATGGCAGGCGATTAGTGTAACAAATATTTGATGTTTCCAGTGTCGACGGATGACGAATGTTCGACGAGGAAAAACAATGAAGGGTTTAGAGAATGGTTTAGAAACACAGGGTTTCATCTACTGCGTAAACATTATTTATCGTACACTGTAAACGTCATCCGTCAAAATGGAAGTTCGTTCATACCAAAGTTACTTATCGACGAAATCTTATTTGTTTATTCGTTATTTGCTTGAAATAAATAAGGGAAATATAAAAATACACATATTTTTAATTCGTAGTATATAAGTCGAACGATTAGTTACAGAGTAACGCTAATTCAAGTTTAATCATCTAAGGTGCGATGAATTTTCTTTCCAAACAGAATCCCGTGCTTTTATTCGTAACACGAAAACGTATGTTGCTTGCGCTACAGAACGAGATCAGATAAAATGTAGAGGCATATTCGTTCCCATTCAAATTCGGTCGTCCAGGGTGAAACATGTTACGCGTACTCCTCGATACTATCTGCGACGAAGGAAACCGGTGTAGTTCTTGCGGAGGAAACAGCTTTTACATCGTCGTTCCATTCGAAAACCGAAAATTGTACCCCTTTTAGGAGCCCTCGAAGTTTTATCAAAATTAGCCGTCCGGGTGCTCCGCTGCGCATTCAGCGGCAGTTACTCCCTCGGTTATTGAAGACACAAAGACGTTATGGTTGCCCCGGAATAGGGGACACCGGGCGCAATACTATAAAAGCATGCACACGGCCTGGTATCGACGGTCGTATCGCGGGCATAAATCTTCACGGGAATGCGTCCATGAATTAAATATTTTTCGCGTGCGTTCACGGCCCCCGCCACCCCCCCCCCACTTTTTGTCGGAGTGTTCGTTCCTCATTTTATTGACCATGAGATAAACTTTTACTGGCTAACCCCGCTCGCTACCCTCTCATCGCGGAACAGGGTGGAACGTTTTCCTTAACCCCTTGGCGTGCTTTGACGAGTCCGACTGGTGATAACAATATTGGTCCAAACATGAATATCACGAGTCATACTCATGGAAATGAATGTTGGCCAAACGTGAACGTCACGAGTTTAACTCGTAGAATGAAAATGGGACCGTATATACATACGGTAGCGAATAAAAGTTTAAGACCGAAGAGTCAAAGAAATTAAACTAATTTATAAAGAATAGCGTGATAAAATTTGCATTCTGTGCTAATCAATAAATAGTGTTCCACCGTAATAACAATAAAAATTAATGTACAGACAATATTTGCAAACCATACAATTATATTCTACATTGTCCTGTCGTTTGACTTTTACTACGCTGATAGCAGATGGCAAACAAAAATGAATTATTGCTTTATCTATTAAAATTTCTCGGAATAATCATAAAAAAAAAAAATCGATGCTCGAGACGCAGTGGGCGTGTTACAAACGTTACCGTGCTCTTAAATGATCTTGGACGGTACGAATTCGATCTGCTTCCGATATGATAAACGCCGTTGGCACGATCGCAACTGATCAGCACCGTCTTCGCCCCCGATACGATAGATCGCGTAATATTAGCCGAACAACTTCATGCATCGCGCGTTCGCCGAAGAAGCAGCGTCAGCATTCCAAGTGCTAGTCTAACCCGTTTTTTCTCTCGTTGAACGGAAGAAAAGGAAGCCGCTTCCAAGAAATCATTTTATCTAATGGACAAACGCGAGGGATGGAGGAGGTCGAGAAGGGAAGCAGGCAGGCCTGAGGTTACCGCCAAAACTTTTTCCCGACCGGAGGGAATCTCTGTTGGATCACGCGTCCGACGAGAATCCGGTGTCGACTTTTCGCGAAACGCCACGGTAGCGCCATAAGTTTCGAGATTTCAGAGATACCGACCGGGGCTCCAGTAAATCACCAGCGATCATTCACGAGATTCCGCAGGATAAGAAGCCGTGGAGAACATATTCCCCGTGCCAACTTCTTTTGTCTCCCCCTCCTCTTCCTTCAGCTTTCTCCTTTCTCTCTCTCTCTCACACACACACCCACTTAGTTACACACTGTCTCTTTCCTCTCCTGTTCTATTTCTTTTCAGCTCCTCTTTCTCACTCATATAAATTCTCTCTCTCTCACACGTTCTCTTCCTCTCTCTTTCTCTCACTCTTTCTGTATCCTGATTTCCTTTCGTTCGATCTCCTCTTCTTTGTTTTTTCCTGTCTCACATATCCCCTCATTCCCTTTCGTTCTTTCCCCGTGTTCACACGACACCGCTGAAGGGGCACGTAGTCGTATCCCCGAGAATTCCATTAACGAAGGAAAAATAAACGGGGCGCTTGAAGGAGGATTCTTTGCTGGATTAACAGCGGCATTCTCTGTTTTACAGATTGCCTCGACGCGTCTAATCGATTTTTGTTCGGTCAAGACACAGGCGAGTCGAGCCTGACGTCGAAGTCACGGTAGAAAGTAGCTTGGTGAGGATACCACGTTGGTCACATGTTGTCAGAGTTCGTTTACTTAGCGAGGGGCCATCGCGATCATTGGCCATCATCAGTGACTATAGTGCAGCAGTAGTTTCAAATGTTTAAAATAAAATGAATACCGTTCACTGAAGAATTTTAAACAAACTAAATAATGATACTTAAAATAATGAGAATTGTTTTCTGGATTTTCGAACAGAGCATACAAAACTCGCGTGACGGTCAATGTGAAACGAGGAATAAAAGACCAGGAATAAAAAATTTGGAACCCAATAAAAAAGACGTTATTTATCGTGGCAAGTCGATAGGTTGGATTCCAGTTAGGTGAAAGTTCAACAAGCTCGCTGGTATCCATTGGTTTTGCGAACGGACATCGGTGTATCGACAGATCCGTTTTACCGTTCCTAAAAGGATCTCGAAATTGATCCGGGACACGGAGAGTCGAATCGGAACCGTGCTCCCCGGGGTAAAAACCCGGACAACCGACAGGGGTTGGAGCGATTTATAACCGCGACACCCTAGCCGGCTACCAGAGGGAACTTGCGTTGCGGAGGAATTCAAAGAACAACCCCGTTTCGTGGCCGACAAACGCGTATGGTGCTGCCGAGTCAGGAATTCCAAAGGAAGTTAGTGCTTTCGAAAAAGCTCCCGCGTCGCGACGCCGGAAACGCAGAACAGAGATTGCAATGGTGTTCAGCTGCAATGATTCTGAAGGGTGTGGAGAGGCAGAGGGTGGGAAGTCGTCGGCCAGGGAAGAACAGAGGCCAGACGTGACGCTGATGCGACGCGACGCAGCGTGGCGCGGCGTCCAGAGTGGCTGGCCAGGATCTATATATAAAATAATCCCCAGAAATGGAGGGAATAAATCACTCGAGCCGTGAGAGGCATCCCTGATCAGATAGGGGTCGGAAACGGGATAAAAACGTTCTGTCTCCCTTCGGATCGCAAGGAACTTTGCTCTGTCCGCTCGCCACCGTCTCTCCCTCCCTTAGCCAGGATTCCGTGTCTCTGCCCCGGCGACGCCAACCCCTAGGGCCTTTCAAGCGGCACCACCGCCTGGTCCAGCCCTTTGTGTCCATTGGCAGCACTCCATTATTCGACCACGTCAATTACAGCTTTGCGCGTCTAACGACTGAAGAATTCGACGTGCCGCCGCGAGACACGGGCCCTTACGTTCCTCTCTTCTCTCATTCTCTCTCGTTCTCTCCCTCTCTTCTCTCTTTCTCTTTCTCTCTGTCTGCTTCTTTGTCCCTCCCAACGACAATTGTTGGACAGTCGAGCATGCTCTCGATGCGGAGCGCCGGTCTATCGGGGATTGATAGGCGGAAGGGTGAGCTTCGACTCATCGCCTCCACGAGGACTCCCGAATACACTCGTTTTCCGACCTATGAACGCTCATTCGATCCTTGACGAGCAGTCAGTTGCCTCTACGAGGCCCGTCTGTCTCGCTCTTTTCATTTTGCCCTTGCGCAAATATTTAACCCCGCTCTCGGTTCAAGATATTCCTAAATATTTGAATTTCCCGCGCCACGAGATTCCTCCGGAGAACATGTTCGTATTTTGGGGGAGATAAGGAAGGTTCGTGTGTACACTACAGTTGCTTCCCCGATGGAGGAATTAGTTCAACAGAACGGTGGCACGAAACGAGGTCACGGGAGCTTCTGAACGTAGGAAGCTGCTCGTTCTAAGACAAAAGAAAATCTCGAGGACGTTGTATCAACCCCAAGCCAGAATCCCGAACTTAAACATCGCCCGGGATAACCAGTTCGAGCCATTCATCATGGCGTCAATCTACCCTAAGGATCTCTCGTCCTAACCTTATTCTGGGGGCACAATAAGACCAGTCCAGAGACGGAAGCTTTTGAGGTCTCGATGAGCACGCACCGAGTGCAAATAATCAAAGCTTAATGAGTATTTTGTCGAAGTAACGAGTAGTTTTTCCGAATTTAGCGTGATTCAACCATAGGTGCAGCCAGAGTTGCGTTTCTTTTCTTATTTCTTCAATTTTCACTGGGTTTGTTTAATATCTAAAGCGCAAAGCGTAAAGTAACGCATTACAGGCTAAGCTTTTATAACGTATATCGTATAATAGTAAGCAGACCTACTCAAACTTTTCGCTTCAAACTTGGGATATTTGCATTATATAACTCGGTTTGTATCTAGAAGACTGCACAAGACATACCAGGAACGACATAACGTCGTGACAGTAATGTAGCCTTCCCACACTCAGACGCTAAATTGACCAAACCGATAAAATAATTTACCTAATGTACATTTAAAACAAATTCTAAATTCACTGAGGGATAAAAAGAAGATATTGATGGTTATAGACACAGACAATAATTGGCTAACAGCATTTTGTGTTAGAATTAGATTATTTTAACTAATGATTATTTGTGTCATCCTCAACTCGACTTTAATCTCGGCATGCCTAACAAACTTGATAGAAGTCCACGGGTCTCTCGATTTTAATCCAAGGGAAATTACATCCCTTTGCATTCGCTCGAACGAAGCCTAGCCGCGCCCTTCCAGTCGACTCTCGACCCTTTTCCCATAACCTTCGACCTACATTCCCCTGCTCCCCGCGCGGAACAAGGGGCAGGGGGCCGGAAGGAGACGGGTTCCGATCAATTTTTCACGAGAAATCGCCTGTCTATGGCGGGGGAGGTGTGGACGATTCTAAAAATAATTGATTAAGAAGGAGGGTGCGGATAGGGAACGAGGCTACCTTCATTATTTTTTCTTCGACGCTCGATACCGACCCCGCTTCCTTCCTGCTCCCTTTCTCGCCTGTTCCCCGTCCCCGGTTTCGCTCACGAGCAGCGAAATTTTCGTAGCGGTCGGAGGGGAGGCTGAATAAACTGAAAAGTTTCTCGCGACGAAATGTTCGCTGATCCTATGATTAATTAACTTTCAGAAGGATCTATTGTAGTTTATGGTTCTTGTAAATACTTTTCGTACGAGTGGAGTTTCTTCAAATATTTAAAGACTGAGATCCTTGTAGGATCGCCTCTTTAGGATCGTTTTGAGGAAATAAATCTGTATATAACTCTAAACTAACGACAGTAATCAATTTTAACCCTCCATCTAGATTTACCAGAAGTCCCTTGCCTTTTAGAACACCATCAAATAATAGCGACTCAGCTGATCCAATTAGTAGGATTAGTAATCATGCAAATAAATTCGTTAAGAGTGTTAACTTTTTCTCAGGAAGTATATTTAAATTCAAATCTAATTTATTAAAAATCCTCAAATCTAATTGATTTATCGCTTTTCATATTTTGTTATGTATGGTATTAATAGTTAGACAGCTACCTATTAATATGCAGCTCTGTTCTTTTATTATATAATTTTGTACATATTAAAGGGCTATGCCCGTCTAGTAAATAAATAAATAAATAAATAGATAAATATAGCTACGTTCGAATAAATCGATTGAGGGAAATAATTAAGTAACCTCAAAGTACGGTAATTCGTGTGACGAGTTAACAAGCGAAACCAGGAATTAATAATGGATAAATTCGTAAAAATAATTTACCCTAGTATCAACCTAATTAACTAATTTACAGAAAGCTCTATGTGCTCCATGTGGTGCACGGTACCGTCTGTGCCTAAAAAAAATAAAGTATCCCACGCGAGAATGTCATTTTCTCCATTAGTTACCTAACAGAAGGATAACCTAGTTTCACCAAAATTATGAAGCCCACGCAGTACCTTTCCTTCTTGGGTTACGTTCGCCTCTCTATTTCCCTTTCCGACCGTATGCCGCGTCACGGGGCCCTGATTGATGCGTCGAAAGTCCCCGTAAAAAGACCGCCGTTTGCTTCGCGCGCGCTGCCAGTTGCGTGTACACTGCCCTCCAAAAGTTTCGATTAAAGGGTTGACATAGAATCGTTTACCGATTTATATCTGTGCATTGAACTCATTTGTTGTTGATGCTGTATGTATTAGCTCGTTCAAAGCTATATATGTATATATATATAATTATTTACAAAAGTTTCTTTTGTTCCACATAACCCCTCAACAAATACATTAGTATACGTCATTGTTCCAAATTTTAGATCTTTATCCTAATAAATATACAACGTTCTATAAATATATTATATATGTTATATATTATTTACACGAGTTCATTTTATTCCACATAACCCCTCAACAAATACATTAGTATACGTCATTGTTCCAAATTTTAGATCTTTATCTTAATAAATATATATAATGTTATATATATAATTATTTACACGAATTCCCTTTATTCCACATAGCCGATCAACAAATACACTGATATACGTGATTGTTCGAAAACTTTTGACCAACAATGTACATAGCTTGGTCGTTAAGTAGAAATTTGCTCTCGAGTGACATCGGAGGCGTGACATCTCCAGCGCGTGGAAAAAGGTTGCGGCGGCGCCCATTATGGGGGCAAGCTGGCGGATACGCTACTCCATATGTCGCTACCAATATCGGCCGGTCATCGATCATTTCGAGCTTCTTCACCGAGTGCCACACGTCCGGGGCGGCCGATTTCGGACGGCCTGCGGACGCAACGATCTTACGGACCGGCTCGTTTCCTCCCCCTTTCTTTCTACCTCTCTACCCCCCTTCCCTACACTTTTTGCTCCCTCCTCGTTGACGAAAGTTTTGGATCGAGGAGCGGGAAAGGGGTTCGTGGAAAATTTGATAAGTTTCTCAAAGATTGCCGACGAGTCGTTCGATCGTGCTCGCGTTTCAAACGGACCGGTTTTGGGGATCGCAGAACGCGGAGAGAAATTGCGAAGGAATTTTGCGGGAAATGGCGTGAAAGTAAAGGAACCAGATTTAAAATCGACAAACATACCGATTGTATGTAAGTTACGTGTGTACCCTACCTGTCAAGACTTTGGAATCGCCCAGAGGTTTTAAGAAGCGTTTGTATTTAGAAGAGAAGGAGTTTAGAACGGTCAGATCTCGGAAAGCTCTTTCACGAAGAGTCTATCACGATAAAGGAAGCCATTGTTAAAATTAGCGATATTAATTTTAAACGAACAATAAATTGTCACAGGAGATTTAACTTGGCTGCAATTCTAAGAGTGATTACAAACTTTTGGCCAGTACACACTTCAACACATACTTTTACTACACCACGTGGCAAGGTTAGTTTAGCGGACAAAAGTTTAAGACCGAAGGGTTAGCCAAAACAAATTAATTGATTTGTAAAAGATAGCACAGTAAACGAATTTTGTATTCTTCATTAATCAGTAAATAATAATCTACCTTACTAACGATACAAATGTATTATCTATAAACAATATTTACAAATCATAGGACCGTGCTTTATATTTCCCTCCCGTCTTAAACTTATGTCCGCTACTGTACGTATTATCGCTTGCTCGTTCCTAGGATCGAGACGAAGGAGCATCCTTGGTTCCCGTTGTACGCTGATCGTGTTTACTCCGCTTCTACGGCGTGGTATATCGAAGGTCTCTCCGCGGCTGGAATGCTGATCGCCTCCTCGTCGGAGCCGTCTACCTGAGGCTGCGTGAGCTCGGGCACGCACGTCTGATTTATGCGTTGTCGCGGCAAATTTATGGGTTCGCGGGCGAACCGAGTTATGAGAACAGGAGGGGGGTGGCACCGTCTCTGGTCCCCTAGGAAGCGGGAGGAAACGCGAGGAAAAGTCGAAAAGTCATCGGTCGCAGAACGGGGGGGGAGGGGGATAGGGTGCGACAAGGGGGTCGAGCCCGTTTAGTATGCGCTCCCATGCTCCTGGCATTTCCATTAACTCCACGGCTGACTGGCTACGCCTGGATGTATCGCGGGACACGTACGAAAGATGCTGGTAAACGTTGCGTTCTTTCCGTCTCGGCCTCTGCCGCTAGCCACATTATCGTATTACGTGGTCGTTAGGGCAACGAGTTGGACAAACTTAACGCTGCTCATGTAATCCCTCCTCTCGCACTTACCTCGCGGCGTTTTACGAGCCCGGTGAACCGTTGTGTTTCAGCGAATGGTTTCAGCCTTGGGTGCCAAGAATTCGCAAATTTGTCGGGTTAATACATCGAATTGGAATTTTTTTAAACCACATAAAGTGTTGTTTGTAATTTTTGTAACCGAACGTATGCATATACATTAGAGAATGAGAGATTGAGAGAAGCAGGGAGGGAAGTGAGTGAGTGAAAGAGAGAGAAAACAGTGGACAATCACACACAGTAGTTTCACTTTAGACAATTTAATTGTTACAATATATACATGTATACTCTGAGCACGTGTCAATTGGGCAACAGTTCTTTTCTCTCTACCCGTACGTTAAAATGAATATAATACAATAGAAATTGTTACGCTAATTGTCATCGGTGTATCATACTTATATCTAATACATTAAATTCCTAAGTTATCGATAGCTATTTACAATTACTATTTTAACATAAACGATAGCTGACACGATAAGCGTATATGCTGTTGGACAAATCACGAGGATGAAGTTAAGCGGCGACAGAGTTTATGTATGTAGCGTGAGACGTTGCCGATTGCTCGTTTGGGAAACGATGTGCTGGAATGATTGGACGTGCGGGACGTGTTGTTGCTCGTTAATGGGTCGTGTAGATGGTGGCAGGGTTACAGGTGAAAGGCTACGCTTAGGTAGACAGTTTAAATGTAGTTAAACAGTTTAGTGCTGCGGGTAACCCGTGTAATTTCGTCTTGAGGTTCCGTAAACAGGTACACGTTTCACCCTCCTCGCTTTCCGCCGTGAAACTTCTACCTAAGGTCCATTATTGTCTATTGTTGCTGGAGGAATCCTAATTTGGAGGCCTTCAACAAATTAGAATCAGACAACAGGCCCTTATCGTGAACCACAAGCTTTCTTCCTACAGCAAATCCCTAAAAAATTAAAATTGTGCGATCATAATGCACGGACAATAAATGTATTATATACAAGGAGTCGTTTTATTCCCAACCAACAACTATAAAATAAGGAAACCGGAAAAAATCGGGAAAAAACCCCAGGACCGTTTCGATTTGCCGACCCAACATCTCAGTACGGTGTCAGCAATAAATGATCGGTACGCAGACGACTGCCCTAATTTTTAGGACAATTATGCGTACCCTACACTACCTTTCGACCTACTCTACGTACAAATTATCCACACTTGCGCCCCAATGAACTCCACCGACAAGGTACATCGCGTATAGAGATTTCGGGGGCATAAAATCAGCTACGTGTACGACGAGTATACGTAAAGGTGAAATGCACGGGCATCGGATGAAGTCGTAAAGCAGAACGGGGGTAAAAGTGGTGGAAGCTAAACATATATATATAGAGAGAGAGTGAGGTAGTCCATAACATTGGATCCTCGCACGCCTACCCTTGGTCGGAGGTGTGGAAACGACCCGAAGTCGTTTTCCCTCCGTGTCGTTGCTTGCACACGACCATCGCGCGCCATATACGTGGCCGCCATTTCACGTACACGACCTGAAGGGGGCAAAGAGGCTGGCGGGAGCGTGAAAATTCATGACGGCCGGAGAAAGTTCGAGGGGACCAAGTAAATGGAAAAAATCCATTACGCGGTTTTTATTCGGTCCGCGCCACGATATCGAACTACCACTTTTTAATTATATTTCCACGGACCCGCTCTCTCTCTCTCTCTCTCTCTCTCCCTCTTTCTCTCCCTCCCTCTCTCTTTCTGTGACTTTTCTCCCTGCTGCTCCTCGTCCCATGGGAGTGCTTCGACGGGAATTTTTTACTTCCGTAAACGGGACCGGTCGTTGAAACCGGCGACTGCTTTCTCCGCTTTAGATCATTCCCATTCCTGTCCTGGCCCGTCTAAATCTAATTACACACCCACCACGCTTTTGCCATTGACACTTTTTTAACACTAGGTTTAGAATATAGAATACAAATTTTATTTCTACCTTGTTATTTCTTATTAATTAATTAATTTATCTTCTTCGACCCGTTGGCCTTAAACTTCCGTCCGGTACTGTGTCTCCCACCGAGAAAGTGAATTTCATTCCTAATTTACGGATCGATATCGAAAACTTTCAAACTTTCCCTCTGAACAAAACATTCTTCATTCATCAATTACCCCCGCGTGTATAGAAGTGTCCTCGGCAAAGAAAGAACTATTTTTCATCAACGGTTAATTGCCGACAGCGACGCGAGAGGACAACGGGAGAACGATTCATCTTCTCCCCTGCGTGACACGGTTACGCAGGAGGAAACAGCTTCGACATTTTCGTCGGTGGTTAAGAGGCCAGAGGGTCGTGCTCGCTCAACGAGCCGGAAGGAAAACGAAAACTCGCGATGAAAACAACAACGAGGTCGCCGGTTACGAGCACGGAGAGGTGTTCCTCGAGAAATCGTGCCTTTCAAGTGGTTCGATGAATTTGTTCTCTCTTTTCCCCCTTTTCTCGCCTACTTTCCTCGATTACGCTCGAATTGTTTCTCTCTGTGTCATCGTGGAAAGCAAAAGTTGTTCGTCGTCCCTTGAACAACCTGCGAACAGAAACTAATTGGAAAATGAATATTTGATTTTGTAGGATTTTATAGGGAAATTCATTTTCGAAGACTTGGTGCAATTGTTATCCTCTATTGTATAATTAATTGGCGTGTGTTTATGGTTGTATATATAAAGAAGATAAATTTATAATTATTATATTATTGGAATTTTAAGAAAATTCTAAACATCAATTCATCGTTTATCGAAGATTGCCAACCACTAATTCGAATTTCTACAAAAATTTAACAGAATTACTGTTTCTGAACGTTCTCTATAACTATTTTTATATTACTAATTCTACAAAGCTTCTCTGAAATTATAACACTTTACAACAATTATAGATTATAAACTAGAGGATAGCCTTCTTTATCTTTCTATATAATTATACATAATCATCGGATTAATCACATTTATTCTAACACACACAAGTTTGCAGTGTTATAATTCTAGAGAAGCTTTATAAAATTAGTAACATAAAAATGGTTATAGAGAACCTTCAAAAACAGTGAGTCTGTGAAATTTTTATAGAAATACAAATTGGAATATTAACGCTCAAATTTACATATGTTATTCATGATCACAGTATCGTAAAACGATGTGTTAGCTTCCATTCGTTCGGCTGAGACGTTCCCTTCGAGCAGTATACCATGTAGCACCGAGAAACAAGGAATTTCAAGGGGACGGGATTTCGATGATTTATCGCGGAACCAGCGCGAAATGTAATACGCGAATGAACGCGTGCGCACAGTGGAACATGATCTTTCACAGAGATCAAATATTTTCGTAATTAGCCCTTCCCCTGGCTGCAGTCTACTCCCTTCCTCACTTCCACCCCTGCCGTGCCGCTGCTGCAATTGATTTAATAAAGAGTCACCTTGCGTCCATTTCTGCGATCACGCGCAAATTGGATGGATGGTTATTGCAGCCCTCCGGTTTCGAGCCGGCGTTTTCGAAATATGATTGGATATTAATAAAATAACTCCAGCACGTTCATCCGGCGGCGTTCCATGAAATGAATCGCGGGCCTATCGTTCGTAACCCTTTGTCGGCGTGCTTGCAACGATACGCGCCATTGGTTCGATCCAAGATGTGCGAAACGACGAGAAGAATATCGACAACTTCCTTTAGGGTTTTCATGAAGTTTGTACTGAGTCGAAAATCGAAGGTGAAGTGGGAGTGCACTATCGAAAAAACATAATTCGCGTCTGTTTGTTAACCCTTTGAGTTGTAAATACTCCTGGTCGAAGTGTTCCGCGTGGGCAGCGCTTTATTAGCAATTGTGTTGCTTTAAATGGGAAATTGGAAAAATTGACAAACGTATATACACGTCCATAATCCATACGAGTAACTTTCGCCAGAGATGCATATACTCGCCTGCAGCAGTCAGAAGGTTAAGGTTTCTAAAATGAATTTTTCAAGTAGTAGTATATTGAAAGAATTAAAAGAATAAAATATTCAGACTACGGAAAATTATTTAAAAATAATTTAATTTTAAAATTCTATACTAAACGTCATTTAGTTCGAAATTTACATACACGACTGTTTAACCCTTTGCGTCAGAAAATTTATAGAAACACATATATCATTTGCCTACTAGTATTCACTAAGACTAAATAACATTGATTTAAATACGTATGGGATTAGGTAACAATTGGTCACGGTTAAGATGAGAAACACTATATTTAAAACTGTAATATGTAAAAAGGAAGAAAAATTAATATCGCACCACTTTCTCCTCTCTCTTACTTTTTCGCCCACCCTAATTCCTCTTTTCCATTTCATCTCTCTCGCTCCATCGTACTCTCGCGAAATTCACGTCTCACATACGCAAATATAACTTTTCCCATTCCCATCGAAACTCACTCGAGCCCCTTACATTCACTAATATCCCCCCAAATACGTACCCTTCCTCCCAAAACCGAAGATCCTGAAGTACACCCGTCTCGTTTATTGTTTCTCGCGTTCCAAGTTCACCCAGCCACGTGTCGCGACGCATTCCGCATTTCGCAAGGGAAATTCACTGGACGTGTTCCTACGGATTCGCCAGGATGTTCGATCGGCACAACAAGTGCCTCTTCCTTTTTCCTGCCCGCCCTTCGTCCTGTCAACGCTACCTCTCCCCCTCTCTCTTTCCTCCCTTTGAACCGACCCGCCCTCCCGCCTCCTCTCCACCTTCGGATTCTCTAAGAAGTTCGGCAATTTGTAAGCCGGCGTCGTCCGCGGGGATGGTGGATACACGCGCGTGTGCACGCTGCCGTGTGTACGTGCGCGAATCATGCATATATGCATGACACATAATATACATACATGTATGCATAAGCAGGCAGGGGGAGGGAGGGGGAGAAGGAGGAATCAGTTTGAGCGCAGGACGAGAGGCGAAGTCGTCCTTTGAAAACTGCCGTACGCGAGCGAGCGAGCGAGCGTTTATTTTCGATAAAGCTCTCAACGACGACTTGCGTCGCGACGCGACATTTTCTGTCTTTGTCTCTGTCTGTGGCACGGTCTCTGTCTCTGTCTGTTTGCGAACCGGGCGAAGGGGGAGAGGGTCCGCCGCGGCAGTTCTTAAAACTCAAAGCGATCGTAATTCTTTCGGAATGAGGCATTTTCGTTGGATGATATTACACGGTGACTGAATATTCCGATGCTCGCGGGTTGTTTCTGTTTGCCGGAAAGGTCTCGATGCCTTTGACGAGATGGAAATTCTGCGGTTCAGTGTCGTTGCAAGGGTTCGGGAAAACTGGGGCGAAACTGTGAAAGATTAACTGGGAGGTTATGGAAGCAGAGAAAGAGTGAGAATGGTTCGAATTTTTATTTTTTATTTCACTTATTCTTCGTATATAAAATAGTACAAAAAATAGAAGAATTAATTATTATAGAAGGCTAGAGGGAAAATAAAAAGAATTATCTAACACCTAGGTTTGTAAATTTCGACCCCTTTAAAAATAACGAACTGCGAGATTTCACTCATTCTCGGTATATAAAATAGTACAAAAAATAGAAGAATTAATTATTATAGGAGGCTAGAGGGAAAATAAAAAGAATTATCTAACACCCAGGTTTGTAAATTTCGACCCCTTTAAAAATAACGAACTGCGAGATTCCACTCATTCTCGGTATATAAAATAGTAAAAAAATAGAAGAATTAATTATTATAGGAGGCTAGAGAGAAAATAAAAAGAATTACCTAATGCCTAGGTCTGTAAATTTCAACCCCTTTAAAAATAACGAACTGTGAAATTTCCTTTTTGCTAAAAACATTCGCAAGCATTTCTGGAGGAAAAGCCTCTTAAGAATAAATAGATATGTGAGATTTCTTTTTTTTTCTAAAAAAAAATTCGAAAACATCTCCCAAGTAGAAACTGTTATCCTCGGTATGCAAAGGGGCGAAAAACGGGGCGAAAACTACCCAAGCTTATTTACGGGGCAGTCGTAGGGGCGCCAGGGTTTTTGCAAAATTAATTTCTGTCGCGTCAAGTACATATTTCCTCCGCGGGCGGACAGAGCGGGCGGAAAACAATTTGCGATTGATTCCGCTGCGATTGTCAAAGGGTGTCCCCGTGGAACGTGCGCCAGGCGATCATTTTAGGTGAAACGCAGGCGGAAACAATGCGCGCGTGGTCCTTGCGTTAATCGTCCTCGTCGGGTCGCATTTGCGGTCGCAATTTCCCAGTTCTTCCGTGGCGACCTTCCGTTTCATCGATTCTGCTCGCGTTTGCAATATTTTGAGAAAATTAAGGTACTTCATTAACACGTTCCCTACGTATACGCCCCAAGCTAAAATTTTCTCCCACGCCGGAAAAAAGGCTTTAAAAAAAGGCATATTTTTGACAATATTTTGTCAAATAAACCAAAAATGATTGCTTTTCTGGTTTAAATTTATGAAGAGATATGCCTTTCTTTTAAATGTATGGTTTTAAATGACTAAAATATTGTATATTATACCACAAAAAGTTTGTATCAACCATAAAAAACGGAAAGTCTTTAAAAAAAATGTCCGACAGGGAACGTGTTAAGAAGAGTTGGGAGAAAAATAATAGATAATCTTTCAAAAAAAACATCATTCTTAACGCGTTCCATGCCGCATTGAACTTTCCATTCAAGCCACAGAGTTTTCGTTATGAGATAGAAAGTTTTGCAAAAATGTCATTGCAATGTTATATACTGACATTTAAATACTTATTGTTTTGTTTTATTATGCATCTTATATGCATCTTATGCTCTTCACCTTTTTTTTTTATAATTATGATCTTTGTTGTACTATATTTATTATTAGGCGTACTTCAGAATGGAAAAAACTTCAACTCCTTCGATGAGATGGAAAATCTTGTAGAAAAGTTTTTCGCTGAAAAATGATTCAATGATTTTGGAAGGCCAGAATTTTCAAGCTGTTTGAAAGATGAAGAAAGGTTGAACAAAGGAATTACACCTGTATAATTTAATAAATGTATGCTAAAATTTAAATCCCCTGCGCTTCAATCTTCCTTCAAAATCGACACGAACTTTCCGGACAACCCAATAGAACAAACGAACCTAAATCGTCGTTAATCGTTCAACGAGAATCGGTCATCCAAAATGGCCGGATCGCCATCAAGATCGTTTCTTTCGTTCCTCAGCACCGCGATAAAGAGGAGAAATAAACCGGGTTAGCACCCGGGTGGGTAAATCCAAGTATAATTTTCAATTTTGCGATGTTATCCGCATCGATCGTGGCGAGCATGAATTTCAGATGTCGCCCCGGCTTTATCATGCAAACGGGGCTTTCTGTTTAGGAGTCCGAGCGAATAAAAACACGCGAAGGAATTTATGAACCGAGAGCACGAGTCGGGTCGAAAGGAGAGCAGTCATTTCGAGGGAGAAAGGAGGGAAAAAAAGTAAAAAGAAGGTAGTTACAGGTCTGGATTGACCCGATTACGGTTTCCATCGTAACTAATAGACGCGTCGAGTCTCTTCCGTGCGAGACACGAGCCCAAACTGAACCTAACCTGGTGAAGGTTTGTTTCTCTTTTAAACCGTATCTTTTAAACCGTCCTCGTGAAGTTCACGGGAGCTCGCAGAAAAATTGGCGGCATTTCTTAGAGAGGGGAAACATAAGCGACGAACTTCGGGACAGTGAGTTACTATTTCGAGGGAACTTCTATTAACTTACACGGTCCTCTTCTCTCCTCTCCTCTCTTATATTTTCTCTCTTTTTGTCTCCTCACTCTCTCCTCTCCTCTCTTCTCTGTCTATTCTCTCTCTCCTCTCCTCTCTTCTCTATCTATTCTCTTCATCCTCTTCTCTCCTCTCCTATATTTTCTCTCTTTTTGTCTCCTCACTCTCTCCTCTCCTCTCTTCTCTATCTATTCTCTCCCTCCTCTCCTCTCCTCTCCTATATTTTCTCTCTTTTTGTCTCCTCACTCTCTCCTCTCCTCTCTTCTCTATCTATTCTCTCCCTCCTCTGCTCTCCTCTTTGTCTCTCCTCTCTCTCCTCTCCTCTCTCTGTGTCTTTTCTCCTTCTCTCTCTGTCTTTTTCACGTTCCTCCTGACCCCGCCAAAAAATCCTTGATCCGCAATTAAATCTCGTTACGGAGTCGTTGCTATCGCCGTTCCAGCGTGCAAAAGGCGCGCAGAGCCGCACGAATCTTCTTCTTTAATCGCGTAAAGCGAATTAAAAAGTTCAACCTCGATGATTCCGATGAGGCCACCACCCTTCGCCCCGCCGCCCCGGCTTGGAATTTATTGCACAGGACATCCGGCGGTCTGTAAAGGGGGAGACTCGGTTTTTGCCGACACTGAAGCGTGAACTTGACTTTGTCGAAGTTTCAGAGGGAAAAGAAAGAGTTCGTAAACGGCTACTCGTGAATGAGCCAGCGAATGGTCTGCATCTGGTCTTCCCGAGAAAGAATTCGCCACCGGATGCCTGCCGCTTTTTTTTCCTCCTTTCGACGCTCGCCTCGACTGTTCGTCGTCGAAACTGTCTCGAATCGTGCTCTAAGATCATTTGAGCGTCTCCTTTGACTCTTCGTGTTCTTCGAAACGTGTTCAATCATGTACTACACTGGATTTTCTAATAAATTGGTATCAAGTTAATTATTACAATTAAAATACATCAAACACGTTTTGAAAAAAAAAGTAGCTTTTGTTTCGGAAAAATTAACGAACTTATCTAAATTAATTATTTTAGTAATAGCTTAGTAGATTAAAAATCATTGCGTATATTTAGTTTATACACGCAAAATAAAATTAAAATATTCACGTAAAGTGCAGTATAGAGAAAAAGTAACGTATAATATTCTTGGCATGATTCTCGAATAAAGACAGCGAACGACAAAAGAAATCGACTTGCCGAGCAACGCAGTTGGCGTGGTTGCAAATTCTGTGTACGCAGTTACAAGAAGCCTAATTCAAAATTATGAAAATTGTATGATTCTCCTACACAAGGCAAACGTCGCGCACACTACCGATTATTATCCTTACCATCTTCTACGATATTCGTGAAATAGTACTCGGTTCGAAATCGCAACGTGCTTTCCAACTTCTCGCAATACAAAACCGGGAACAGTACAAAAGACGCAATAACCGCGCAGAGAAAAGTGGATCGAGCTCTCGATTCAGAGGATCCCATAAATTTGCGGTTCCTTGGAGGAAGCTGTGTATGTAAGTTCCGTTTCCGTTCCGGCCGAAGGTTGTTCTTCCGCCAACGCGAGAGGTACAGTGACGGACAAAAGTTTGAGACTAAAAGACTCGGCGAAAGTAAAAAAATTAATTTAACAAAAATATACAAAATAAACAAAATTTGTATTCTATGCTGATCAAGAAATAGTGTTCTGCCACAATAACAATAAAAATAAATATATAGACAATGTTTGCAAACTATAAAACTATGTTTCACAGACGATTGTTGAGATCCAATAAATTAAAACATATTCTTGAAAAATATAAAAAATTGGCAAATGATTTTATTTATTTATTTATATATACGGGTATGAAACCCTTTGGTATACAAGGTGTATAAATTGAATAAGAATGATAAGGTGACAGTAGATCTTACATAAACTATAATGGAAATTAAAATAGAGATTTTACAAACCACGATACAATTTTGTAGCTGAAGAACTTTAATTTATTCATATATCATTATTATCAAATTTTATTGTCCGCTACTGTAGCTCGAGAGGGGTTGAACATGGCGTCGCCGTACGCGAAACCGGCGATCTTGATGGAGCTAACGCGTGCCTGGATGGCAAATCGTTCGATCCTCCCCCCTCCCATCCACCCACTGTTCCTCTCGATCGAGCTGATCGGTCGAGTCGAATTTAGATCAAGGGTCACGACTCGATCGCCGCAAGGGCGGCCGTGAATGAGATTACGAGAGCGAGATTTCTGGGCCGCAGCTGACGCTTCGAGAGGAACCACCCGCGACCGGATACGAGTAAGCGGTTCCGGGAGGTCGGGGAAGGGTAAGGGTAAGAGTCAGAGGGGGAGGTGGCAGCGATGTCACGTGGTGAGCATTTTGCTCGTCCGGCCGTGCATCCCGCCATCAATTTCGCACATAAAGCGTTCTCTTGCTCGAGAACATCCAGTCCTCTCTCCTTTCATTTTTTTCTTCGTAACCTCCCCCCTGCCCCACCCCCCTCCCCTTCGCTTCTCTGGTTCGATCTGGCCGTGTGTTGTATAGCCTGTCTCCTCCTCGACTCTGGACACGTTCTTACTGTTCGACACACGAACACAAAGCGAGCCCCGAGTCCTTCCAGAATCCACCCTTCGACCTCGTCTAGATTGAATCGGGGGTGCCGGAGGCTAGGAACGTGAATCGCATGTCTGATAGAGAGGAAAAAAAAAGGTGGGTGTGGAAGGAGAAAGGAAAGCAACGAGGAAAGCGTGCTCTCGCTCGGGGTTCCTCTCCTTTCTTTCTTGCGTCCCCGCAGACCAACCCCCCCAGCTCGCTTCCTACCTATCGTGAACTTTGACGCGACTTTCGCGCCCTCGCGCTACACGTTCTCCTCGACCCTTCGTCGTTCTCCGACCTTTGCTCGTTCTTTTCCTGGTGTTTTCGACCGGACATTTTTGGGCGCGGTGCATTCGAACAAGATGCTTCGTCTCTCCGACGATCGTTGACGCGACAAAGATAATTTTGCGGAAAGAGAATCACGCGAGAACGCTCAGAGAACGTGCAAGCTGTTTGATTGAATAATTCGGTGGGTTTCGTGGAATAGCGAAAAGGAAAATGAAACGAATAGTATTCGAGGAAGTGTACTGGAGGTATTGGACAAATTTCGGGGACCTAGACGGATTCTAAAAGTTCGAAAGGATTTCAAAGGTCCAACGGTACGATTACAATACAATTGTAAGAGTTGAATAAAAATTGACAGTTACTACATTTTGAACGTTACCGCTAATTACAGAATACTTTAAAGTAAACAGTGTCCCATTGAACGATTAACAATTTTTATTAGAACATCGAAAGTAAAAGATTAATTTCTATGAAATATTGCACCTATCGGTATACTCCCGTAGCGTCCTGACGAGAACATGTGATTTCGGCGTGGCGGTCAAAGGGTTAATCAGGCATTCTGGATAATCAGAATTCTACCCTAGAAATCGGTATCGAAGTGCACGGAAGAGAATTAGCCTCGTCCAATGGCGAGCGGGCCCGGGATCGTAATTAAAAGGCTCCGACCGTGTTAATTCGTTCGTTCTTATTCAGCCCTTTAAATCCCGCTTACGGCTAAGAAACCCCCTTCGTCTGCCGTGTTACCGTGAATTAAAGGAGCTTCCAACCGGGTCTGCAGAGAGCCAAATCCATTATTTGGCCTAAGTGAGTTATCACCGGCATCCGCCGGATGAATTTCACCAGCCCCACCTTCTAAAGTCATGCCGCGTGGGACTCGTCATCTGCCATTGCTACGGGACCAGTAATTATCTCCTTAAAACGTTTCCTTTTCCCCCTTTCGTTCTTCTTTTGTTTCGTTGTCACCTGTTATTTCATTTTCAAGGTTTTGTTTGCGTTCGAATGGAAGGATGAATTTCGGTCGATGAAACAGTGCTGTATGCTTCCTTTTCGCTAGCAACGCTCTTCATTTTTCTTTTTCATTGCAAACAAGCAGTCACCCACGCGTAAGCTTGTTCTTTTAATTCTCTTGTATTAAAAATTCGCGATTCTCCAAACGAAGAGTTTCGCTTGACAAAAATAGAATGCGTTCGAGCGATGAAGCCGAGGTGGGGTTGAGGGACAGGGGGTGATGTTATTAGGATAAGTGGGAAGTTGGTGGATGATCGAAGAAGCGAGGAAGTTTCATTGTTGTCTCCTTTAAAGGACATTTGTATTCGTCTGTACTATATCCTCTTGACCCAATTCCATTCTTTATTCGAAGTAACCTTGATGGTAAATACAGCAGGGATTCTAGAACGAAGAACCCTTCTTACGCCCTTTCCCGGCTTCCCCTTGAACTATTTCATCCTATCTTCTCTACCACTATTTTCAACTCTGAAGCGTACTATCAACGCTTCTTATCTATAACATACCAGTTCCAATAATTTAATTATCACATAATCGTTATTATTTTCATGACATTTTAATGATCAGACAGCTACAAGTAATTTATATCATAAATCGATGAAGCATACATATTCTATATGATAACCGTTACGATTATGGGCGCGTATATGTGTTTGTCAATTTTTCCTCGCTCCCATTTAGAGTGTAGGGTACGTAGAACCGTCCTAATACCTGCAATAATAAAATAAGCGTAATGACCATATTTGTCAGGCCGGCGTAACGGAATGGTCCCAGGAATTTTCCCTGGCCCCTTTCCCAGATCTTTAGAATTTTTTTCGAAAAATGCCAAAAATGGCCAGTTAGTAGTTAACAACCTGTGTACGCGCTTCTGCACTTCTCGTAATATCGTTATCTCTTAATTGTTAATTGTTGAGTGTTAATAAATATTTTATCATTATCGTCGCCTACATTCTTATTTCACGACACATCATAACATCCCAAAAGAGCAACACAATTGTTAATAGAGTGTCGTTCAAGTGGAGCACTTCGACCGGGAGTATTTACCACTGAAAGGGTTAAGAAACGAAAATTCGTGGATCTCCCAAGGAACACGATCACCTGGCGGCGGTTGCTCTAACGATCTCCTCGGTATCGTCGTCCTCAAACGGGAAGCTGATTTATCGTTTATATCGAGACGCTTAACCCACAGTGCGCATACGCTCCGGGTCCGAATCCTCTTACGCGTAATCCTATTTCCGGCGATAGAATCCGGGGCAACACGCGTCGCGAGGACCTCACCTCGAGTCCCGGACCGCATTAATCGCGCTGACGAATTCTTCATGCATATTTTATGAGCGTGTCCCGGAACTTCGGCACGCCGGCGGCTCTCGGGTCGGGCGATTTTTCCATAAGTCCGCATCGCAAATGGACCAACGCCGGATCCGAAGATGCATGCCCGTGGCGAGCGAGTGATTTACAGCTGGTGTCAGTTTCGCTAGACGAGGCGGAACCCTTGGTAAAAATTGCGCGGCAACAGGTTGCCCGTACGTACCTGGCCCTGTGTGTATATACGACGGTACGTGTGCACGAGATCACCCCCAATGTGATATATATATATACACACACACACATACACATACGCGTGCGCGAGAGGGAAGAATCCAGAGCATTCGCGTGGAATACACGACCCGCGAAGCGTAACGCTCGCGTAGGTACGCGGATAAGCAGGGAAACAACGTCGAAGCGATTTAATTCCTGTTGGATGAGCCTACGATTACGATACCGTGTGTTCCTCTGTGTAGTAAAACCGAGCAGCTCTCTCGCAGCCAAAATCCGAGTGTTCTTGCTGTGATTTAGGAAATTGATAACCCAGGTGCAACTTACTTAACACTTTACCGACCGCTCGACTTATTACATACAGATGTAATAATGATCTTGACAGGCTCATTTTAACGCGAATGCATCACTAATGAATTGATTACAATGATGTGATTTAGGAAATTGATAACCCAGGTGCAACTTACTTAACACTTTACTCACCGCTCGACTTATTACATACAGATGTAATAATGATCTTGACAGGCTCATTTTAACGCGAATGCATCACTAATGAATTGATTACAATGATTTTCTTCGTGTAATCGAACCTACCATGAAAAATCGTAACATTGTATCAGTAATCGGACATTTCTTCGCAAAGTTACTGACGTCATTACTTGTGTATAAGGACTAAGAATTCAAGTACCCTAACATGATCTTAATCATTTGCATTAATTGAATTTCTGTCATTGGCGTCATTGGTGGCGGCTAACCGTTTCGATAGTCCCTATGAGCAACTTCTGTCAGACGCACATATGCGTGCATAGCACTCGAAAGGTTAACGCCGAAACGTGTGGCCCCGGAAAAAGTCATAAGATGAAGAAAACAAAAATTGACAAACGCATATATCCATCCATAGTCCCTACAAGTAACTTCCGTCAGACGCATATATACATTCATAGCACTCAAAAGGTTAATATATAAAGGATAAATCGTGATAAAACAAAAAATTGTCATTTTTTTTTTTTTATTATAAAAAATCGTCCCTTAAAAGGCTAAACGCGCAAAACACAGTGTAACGCGATCAATGGTTCCGTTCGATCGTGAATCACTCGAGCTCCCACGATCTTGCCCGCGTGAGTAGAAATCAAAACGGTCGATTCCCCGCCTATTTTCGAACTCGAAACACCGACAGTGCAATTCCATCGTCGTCGAACTGCGTTATAATGTATCCCCGCTTGCTTGTTCCCTCGACACGTCGGTGATATCACACGACGAGAACGCGTCACGTGCCAAGAGAGACGTTCGACGCTGCGACCGGAAGCTCGAGGAACGGCGGCTATTCACGTGCAGCGTAATAACGCTGCCGGGGCCGTTCGTTCATTCACTGCGAGCGTGCAACTCGTTCATTCAGAAAACTCGGTGACACACATGCAGCCCGCGGCCGGATATCAATTTCCTCGTGGAATCATCATCATCATCGAGAGAGAAAGAGAGAGAGACAGAGAGATAACGTTGATCGTGAAATCGTGTGCGTGGATGGAAGAAGAGGAACAGGGAAGAACGGTTGCTTATGTCACGTCCACGTTGCTTTTCGCGATCCTTCGTTTTATTAACCTTTTGCAGTCGAGAGACGACTGTCAATCATCAAATGATGCGCAGTTTCGCAAATTTTCAGGGTTAAATAGTCATGTACACTAGAAAAGTTTAGAATCATTTTTAGAATTAGCATTTTATATTGCTTAAATAAAATACACTATTATTTGAAATATTATAGGCAATTCTACTCTACTTTTATTAGTAGAGTGGGATGGTAGGGATCAGGTGCGAATAAAATAAAGTGAAGCGATTAGAATGTTAATAAAATATATTTAAAATAGTTTAATGATAACAACTTAAACGACTTTGTAACTCAACAACTACGACTTCAGAATCATATTCTTTCTGCTTTCACATTCAAATTCTTTTTGCCTCGTGCTCGCAATTTCCCTCGTCATACATTCTTCCATTTATTAGAATCATAATATATTGTATATATGTCACCAAGTTAATTGTAGTACTTACCGTTAAAAGTAACGGAAGTCAAATGCTACTAACTATTATATAAATATTTGTAAATATTTTTTTAAATAGACACAAATAGTAAAGGAAAATAAAAAATAAAATATTTTCTTCCAAACATTCATTTTCTTTCTTTCTAATTCTAAACCTTTGTCACTCGATGCATTCGGTCACGTTCATCCAAAATTCCTCAGTCGCGACGTACTATTTCTGTATTCAATTTCTAACAGCAGCCACATCGAATCTGTTGTGACAATGCTATTGTATTAGGCGCCACGTGATGCGGCCGCGTTGAAATCGCACGATCACGCGTTTCAAGAATTAGCGGTGATTTAGAAGTTCTCGAGAAACGATTCGGGATCTGCTTCGCGCGAAACCCCGCACTGGTTTTTACGCAGCAGGTCAATTTTCTGAAATTATTCCTTCTACGATTTAGCTCTTCGTTTTTTTCTCGGGATTCATGCAAATCTTTCTTGGAACGATCTATTTCTTCCCTCGAGGTAGTAAGCGGTAGTAATGAACGGTTCTTTGCATTGCATTCGTGTTTCTTTGTTGTAGAATATTCCTCATACAGAAGATTGCGTTCGTGTATAACTTTCACGAGAATTGTGATCTATTGTTAAAGAAAAGAACAAAACGTTTCTAAGGGATTCCATTAATTTTGTGTACAAAGTCCTAAATGTTTTATATTCATACTTAGAAATATTGTCTTTTTTTTGGATTGTATGTACCCTATTGTAATTCACGTGATCGTCATCTCCTTAGCCAAGAGTTCCACCGTTCTGTGGAATAAATGGACAGCAAAGTGGAATAAATAGCTTAACACTATTCCTACCGACACTTCACGTATACCTATTCCTATCGCGACATTCCCACGTAAGACAGACTACAAATCTTTCTCAGAAACTAAACAATAAAAAATGAAGTGAATATTGAAAAATCCATTATAGGTTTATTTGAGGAAA